>BDUI01007674.1:43184-56861 GCA_002335545.1 Apodemus speciosus
AAAAAGCCATCCATGCCAGGCAGCCAGCCTAGGCCACAGAGAGTCCCAGGACACCCAGGGCTACACAGAGAGACCCTGTCTAAAACCAAAACAAAAGAACGAACAAACAGCAAGTGATCCAAAACAATAGCATCTTCCTGTTAATTCCATCGATTCCTGTTAATTCCTATCTGAGCCTCTGGCCGACAAGACCTTTCCGTCTGGAACTGTAGTTCCTGCTGGGCCTGTTGTAATTGGCATTTGGATTCTGTCCTCTTCCAGTTTTACATTTTTTGTCTCTAATCCTTTTGCCCTCTGCCCTAGCCATAAAATGATATGCTGGTCTCTGGTTACCTTCATAGCCACACCTCTATGCTGCCCCTGGGTTTTTTTTTTTTTTTTCCCTTCTACTTCATCTTCTTTATGACTAATGCTTAGCCACAAACTGAAGAAATTTCTCTGATCTCTCTTTTTTGCCCATATCATCAAAATTAAATTGGATAACTTTATTGACAGTTAGATTAAACTTTCATGTTGATTGTCGTCTACACAGAGATACACAAATCCCCTTTCCTTGTGGAAGTCAGTGTGGAGGGAGGGTACTGTCGGGTAAAGCACAGTCACTTAGGACCGGAGAGGTGCAGGGGGCCTGAGCACAGCACCTGGCGGGGAAACAGGAAGTGATGCCGTGCCTTTCCTCTCCTAGGAGAACGGGGAATGGCAGACAGCTTTCAGACCGATGGGCTCAGCATATCACCTGTGTTACTTGTTTTGTCCCATATCTAGTCTAGGRTCAACATACTATTTACAGTATGTTACTCCCCTTTTATTTATTGAATATATAAATTAGTGTAGTATGTCTTAGGTCAGACAAATGGGAGAGGGGGTAATATTAAACATTCTTCATGCTTTCCCCTTGCCAGTTGATAGGACTATCTGAAGTTTGACTCTAGTGTCCTTAATCTGCTTATTCTATTGAAGAATCAGGAGCGATTGATGGAAGAACTCAAACAGCTACAGAAAGAGGACCTGGCCCGCAGGAAGCAGACGGTGGCGCAGATGCCGCCGCAGCTGCTGGAGCTGCCGTACAGACGGAGCGAGGCGAAGGAAGACCGGCAGCGAGAGCTGGAGTTCGCCTTTGAGGATATGTGCAATGCAGACAGGAGTAAGGGACTTTCAACAGTGCTTTCAAACGTTCGTGGGGAACAATATTTGTAGTGATAAGCAGTGTTTATTTTTTAAATGAGTTATTGTATAAAAAGGGCCCTTATGCTTTAGACTTAGACATTTTCATAGTTAAATTCTTGTGGGTTTGGGGTTTTTATTTTTTTCTTTTTTTTTTAAGTATTTTTTGGTCATATTAGAAGGAAGCATGTCTCTGCATTTCTTTATTCAGAGGTAAAAGGAAACGTGATATTGCATCTTAAGCCAGAACCTTTGCCTACAATGTCTCATCAGCTCCAAGATGAAGAACTGGACCTTTCAATGGAACGAGAAAGTCAAGGTGAAACTGAGAAACCTCAAGTGCCAGACAGTGAAATAATATGTCCTAGTGGAACAGGTACATAAGCCTCTAAGCTGAATGTTAAAACTTACAGAAAAGCATTTAATCATTAGCTAATAATTAGGAAATCTGTTCAATTTGAGTGCAAAAAGGACACTAATGGGAGCAGTGCCTCTCTGCGTTTCTGTTTCTGCCATTGGAGATCAGGTCCAGACTTGTTGGAGGTTGCCAATCACATGTCACACCATTTGGTGATCTTTCGGTTACATGAGATAGATGCTCAGTTCTAAAGTCTTTGAAAGTCTAACAAGCCGGGTGGTGGTGGCACATGCCTTTAATCCCAGCACTTGGGAGGCAGAGGCAGGCGGATTTCTGAGTTCGAGGCCAGCCTGGTCTACAGAGTGAGTTCCAAGACAGCCAGGGCTACACAGAGAAACCCTCTCTCGAAAACAAACAAACAAACAAACAAAAAAGACACTGACTCTGCACTTAGCAAACAGTGGGTTGGTTTAGTGTTTGCACACCCTGTTTTTAATTGCTTTAATGGAACTTTTTCTTTATATTTCTGGTTATCCAAAGTTGAAGCCTAGCATTACATAAAGAAACATTCTATTTCCTCTTGATCCCAGTTAGGATCTGGCTTAACCTTGCTCAGACTTCCAGTTTTTCATAAAAAGCTAGGCAGCTGTGTGTCACTGCGCGGCCTGCAGTTCCAGCTCCTCAGGAGGCTGAGCCAGGAGTGTGCGGCTACTCTGGTCAAAATAACAGTAGTTTGTTTCTTGAAGACAACAAAAGACTAGGCGTTCCTATTATCCTCCTTAAACTAAATCCTCATTGAAAATAATTACAAATAAAAGTTGGCAGTGTAGCTCAGTGGTAGAGTGTTTGCCTTAAATCCCATCCCTAGTTCACATACACAAAATATGGATGGATGCCTGGTGGGTGGATGGTCAATCTGTTGAAAAAATGGGTAGGCCACAGACTAATAGCTAATTGAATGAACCAGGCCAAAAAATGTTACTTAAGTAACATAACTTAAGTTACTTAAGTAACTCTGTGTGTGTGTGTGTGTGTGTGTGTGTGTGTGTGTGTGTGTGTGTGTAAATAAGGAGTGGGGTAAGATTACTGTATAGTGTTAAGGTAGGGTGCAGTTAAGGTACCTTTTGACTGTGCTGACTAGGAAGGACAAAGAACCTTGTAGTACTACATGCAGATGTTGCACAGTGGCCACGACAGTGTTGACAGACACATCGGAATTTTGCTGTGCTGAACATGTGGTTTTTGTGTGCTGAACTGTTTGCTACTTTTTTCATTCTATTAAAGTTTTTCTTTAAATATGGATGAAAATGTACTAATTGCCAGTTTTCTACTTCTTTGGTATTTCTAGTCTTTTCTTTGATTAAACCACAGCATTGTGAGCTTCCATCACAATTTGGTCCATAGAGAATTTTGAGTTCTGTTTGGAATTAGGTTGTGCCATTTCTGTGAAAGAATTCTTGTTCTGGTTTGAGAGTGAAAGGGTTTCCTTATGATCACAGATAGACAAGTTCACCTCAGGTCTTAGCAAGAATGATTTGAAAGCAGTCCTTTCTCTGAAGGCTATAATTTTTTTTTCTTCCTGTAGCCTGCTAAGAACTTTTTGGACCATCCTTTAGCACAGAACATAAAATCTTATAGTGCATGACTCAAACCCTAACCTTAGTCACAAGCTAATTGGGAGTCTACCATCACCTAGCAAACAGAGCTTGAAATTAGTATATATGTATTATGTTATTGGAAATGGTCTAAATTTGAATTTAAGTTGAAAAAAATATACTTGATTGTTAAACTAAGACAAGTTATTATTGAATATACTGCTAACCTTTTATTGAAAAAATTTTTTTAGCTAAATAATTATAGCAGTGACTGAGTGTAAAGGCAGCGCAGTCTACCCAATTGTAATGAAGTTAGTTTTCTCTTTTTAGTGCCCTTGGCAATGAAGACCCAGCAAATCCCCTCAAGAATTCTTTTTAAAAGATTATTAAACAAGATTCGAAGTCAAAAATCTCTCTGGACWATTAAATCCGCATCTGAGGATGAAGGTGAGGTGACTGCGAGCATCAGTGAGATTGAGAGTAAAGTGCCAAGCATGGACTCGGGAGCCGTYACCACGGAGGAGAGAACAGCTYCCTTTGCGCAGGAGCAAGGTGCTTTWGCCACTACTCTTGACTGATGTCACATTGGTAAAAGGATGGATGCTCATACCTGGATTTGGGGCTTAGAACAGTGGTAGAGCATCAAAGTCCTGGGTCCAGCCTGCATTTCTGGCAGCTGGGAGGCGATGGCGGGTGGGAGTGGGATGGTGGTAGTTGACTCATATATGACAAAACAAAGAACAGAGGCCAAAAGTGAAGACATGGGCTGGAGGGGTGGCTCAGTGGTTAGGAACACTTACTAGGAGGGCAGAAGGGTGTATTTGAAATAAAGTAAGCAGAGAAAGCACAGTTGAAGACTCTGTCCTCCCAGTAATGCTCCCATCTTTCCGGTCTCTCCACCCTGCTTTTTCTTTATAGCTCTTACCAGCAGGCAATAGACTTACTTTATTTTGCTTATTTTCTTCATATCTAACCCATTTGCGAGAAATTTGAAGACTTTATTCATTTCTCTGTTCTCAAGACTTTTTGCGTATAAAAAGTACTCAGTTTTTGTTGAATTAGTTGAATAGCTTAAAGCAAGAGAGTGAATTCAAGAAGTCAGATATTTAAAGCCACAAGAATGGAAGTTTCCTTTAGAGGAAAGAATTCAATGAGAAGGGAACTTGCCTATGACTGCCCGAGGGATTGCAGCTGTAGAAGCTACAGGGGGCAGAGAGTGGAGAGGATAGTGTTGGAAACCCAATGGAAGGACGCTATCGGCGAAGCTGTAATTACAGTCTTTAGAAAATGCCCTACATGCTTGCTGCATTCTTCCCTTTCAACTGACTACTCCCCTTGTTTGTGAGTCTTCTAATCTCATGAGTACCCCGAGAAACGTACGTGTGTGTGTGTGTGTGTGTTGTTGTTGTTGTTGTTGTTTTCCTTTCTTTCCCTTCACAGGGCTTTCATACATGTTAGTGTTTGGATAGGTCTGTTCGTCTCCTTCACCTGCCCCCCTTCCCTCTCTTTCAGTGACTGCRTAAAGATCATTTTCTCAGAGAAATCACACCCAACTCACTAGTAACCTTATTTATTTTATAATACAGCCATTGTAGTGCCTGTTTTTAATTCTCTAAGTTTTTCTGAGGCGATTATATGATGTTTATGTCCTCCTTTCAAACTTCCAACTCCCTTGTAGCCTTTGTCATTTAGCACAGTGTTCCTTGTCGTCTACCATGCTATGATAGATGGTTGAATGAGTGCTCTGTGCAGAAGAGCTACCTCGGTATGATGGGATTTGTAACTTAAAATCCCTAGAATCTACAATTCTAGTACTAGAATTCTAGTACAGATTTATTGACATTTCTTTAGCTCCTCTTTAGTCTTTGATTTTTCTTGTAATGTATGTAGCTAACAAAAAGACTACACATCTTTCACTGAATGCCCACCTCCTGTAGACTAAGGGGAAATGAGTAATCTGAATGAAGGTCCTATTAACTTGCTCCCTTTAAGTTTGACACTATCATAACAGTGGTGTCTTTTGCAGTCATGGACAGTGATAGGCTGACGATAGAATCTGGACCACTGAGTAGTGAAGATAAGCCGTTCTTCTACAAAGCGGGGCCTGGAAAGGAACAAGGTACTTCTGTCACAGCCTCAATAAACTTGCTTGGTTCCCTCACATCTTTTTTCTAGTAAAGAAGGGTACTGTAGTGGGGTCATCTTTCTGAATTACTTTTTTTTTGGGTATTGAGACTTTCAGATAATTTGTGTATTTTAAATGCACACAAAGGCTTAATTCAGATGAGCCTCATTTTAAATGTGGGGGGGGGGGGAGGGTTCGAGACAGGGTTTCTCTGTGTAGCCTTGGCTATACTCACTCTGTGGACCAGGCTGGCCTCGAACTCATCTTTCTGAATTACTGATGCTGATTTTTGTTTTTGTTTGGGGATTCTTGTAGCAATGGCTGTGTCTCCACCTGCCACAACTGTGGCTCAGAGTTCAGTCCTGCTTCATCCTCAGGAAGAAGCAGTCAGAATTCGAATGTCAGTAAGGCGCAAACAGGTAAGCATGCAGCTCGGTTCCTTTGATACCGTTCTCTCTTACATACACTGAGGTGACAGGGTGCATCTGGTTTCTGGCTGGCTCCTCTGCCGCTTGGGTCTGCTGTGCTCCTTCCCCTTCCTCTTGGTTCTGCCGTAATCCCCCTCGCAGCACCACTGGCAGATTTAAGATGACTATTTCGCAGGTAATCAGTCCTTTTGGTGATGACATGTATTTTCTTTGACTGCACTGAATGAACTTTTGAGTCTATTGTTAGTTAGAACAATAGTGTTCTCATTACCTAGATAATGGAGATAGAAGAACAGAAGCAGAAGCAATTGGAATTACTTGAACAAATTGAGCAACAGAAGTTAAGGTTAGAAACTGACTGTTTCCGGGCTCAACTGGAAGAGCAAAGAAAGAAAGCTGATCAGCTTGAGGTAAGACGGCATTGGGAAGCCAGAAAATATTCTTTTATGTTCCAACCAACCTGACATATTTCCTCTTCAGTTTGCGTGCTGTGCCAGTGTAAATGTGATCAGGTTTATTAGTAAGGTGTGTGTTGAGATTTTGGATTTACCTGGCACTGTAGAAAATGCTATTTTTTTTTGTTTTGTTTTTTAATTTTTAGGTTTGCCCTGCTCCAATATCACATACTATGATTTCTGATGAAGACTGTCACAGGCAGATGATTCGTAACTATCAACATCAGCTTTTACAACAAAACAGGTATGGACCAAGTTTGGATTTCTGTGAGACAGTGTACCACATCTTTTGGATTTATTATTTGTTTTATATGAGTATCTAATTGGGATTCCCTTAGAAATTGCCACATTTTCTTCAAGTGGGAATTTCTTTYTGGCAGTGGGAACGCTAGTACTTTTTCACAGTAAATATGGCCAGCCTTAGATTGCTGTTTATAAAGTTTAATGAAAAAAAATTGGGAATCTAGCTGGGTGATGGTGGCGCTTGCCTTTAATCCCAGCATTTGGGAGGCAAAGGCAGGTGGATTTCTGAGTTCAAGGCCAGCCTGGTCTGCAGAGTGAGTTCCAGGACANCTAGTAACCTTATTTATTTTATAATACAGCCATTGTAGTGCCTGTTTTTAATTCTCTAAGTTTTTCTGAGGCGATTATATGATGTTTATGTCCTCCTTTCAAACTTCCAACTCCCTTGTAGCCTTTGTCATTTAGCACAGTGTTCCTTGTCGTCTACCATGCTATGATAGATGGTTGAATGAGTGCTCTGTGCAGAAGAGCTACCTCGGTATGATGGGATTTGTAACTTAAAATCCCTAGAATCTACAATTCTAGTACTAGAATTCTAGTACAGATTTATTGACATTTCTTTAGCTCCTCTTTAGTCTTTGATTTTTCTTGTAATGTATGTAGCTAACAAAAAGACTACACATCTTTCACTGAATGCCCACCTCCTGTAGACTAAGGGGAAATGAGTAATCTGAATGAAGGTCCTATTAACTTGCTCCCTTTAAGTTTGACACTATCATAACAGTGGTGTCTTTTGCAGTCATGGACAGTGATAGGCTGACGATAGAATCTGGACCACTGAGTAGTGAAGATAAGCCGTTCTTCTACAAAGCGGGGCCTGGAAAGGAACAAGGTACTTCTGTCACAGCCTCAATAAACTTGCTTGGTTCCCTCACATCTTTTTTCTAGTAAAGAAGGGTACTGTAGTGGGGTCATCTTTCTGAATTACTTTTTTTTTGGGTATTGAGACTTTCAGATAATTTGTGTATTTTAAATGCACACAAAGGCTTAATTCAGATGAGCCTCATTTTAAATGTGGGGGGGGGGGGAGGGTTCGAGACAGGGTTTCTCTGTGTAGCCTTGGCTATACTCACTCTGTGGACCAGGCTGGCCTCGAACTCATCTTTCTGAATTACTGATGCTGATTTTTGTTTTTGTTTGGGGATTCTTGTAGCAATGGCTGTGTCTCCACCTGCCACAACTGTGGCTCAGAGTTCAGTCCTGCTTCATCCTCAGGAAGAAGCAGTCAGAATTCGAATGTCAGTAAGGCGCAAACAGGTAAGCATGCAGCTCGGTTCCTTTGATACCGTTCTCTCTTACATACACTGAGGTGACAGGGTGCATCTGGTTTCTGGCTGGCTCCTCTGCCGCTTGGGTCTGCTGTGCTCCTTCCCCTTCCTCTTGGTTCTGCCGTAATCCCCCTCGCAGCACCACTGGCAGATTTAAGATGACTATTTCGCAGGTAATCAGTCCTTTTGGTGATGACATGTATTTTCTTTGACTGCACTGAATGAACTTTTGAGTCTATTGTTAGTTAGAACAATAGTGTTCTCATTACCTAGATAATGGAGATAGAAGAACAGAAGCAGAAGCAATTGGAATTACTTGAACAAATTGAGCAACAGAAGTTAAGGTTAGAAACTGACTGTTTCCGGGCTCAACTGGAAGAGCAAAGAAAGAAAGCTGATCAGCTTGAGGTAAGACGGCATTGGGAAGCCAGAAAATATTCTTTTATGTTCCAACCAACCTGACATATTTCCTCTTCAGTTTGCGTGCTGTGCCAGTGTAAATGTGATCAGGTTTATTAGTAAGGTGTGTGTTGAGATTTTGGATTTACCTGGCACTGTAGAAAATGCTATTTTTTTTTGTTTTGTTTTTTAATTTTTAGGTTTGCCCTGCTCCAATATCACATACTATGATTTCTGATGAAGACTGTCACAGGCAGATGATTCGTAACTATCAACATCAGCTTTTACAACAAAACAGGTATGGACCAAGTTTGGATTTCTGTGAGACAGTGTACCACATCTTTTGGATTTATTATTTGTTTTATATGAGTATCTAATTGGGATTCCCTTAGAAATTGCCACATTTTCTTCAAGTGGGAATTTCTTTCTGGCAGTGGGAACGCTAGTACTTTTTCACAGTAAATATGGCCAGCCTTAGATTGCTGTTTATAAAGTTTAATGAAAAAAAATTGGGAATCTAGCTGGGTGATGGTGGCGCTTGCCTTTAATCCCAGCATTTGGGAGGCAAAGGCAGGTGGATTTCTGAGTTCAAGGCCAGCCTGGTCTGCAGAGTGAGTTCCAGGACATCCAGGGCTACACAGAGAAACCCTGTCTCGGGGAAAAAAAAAAATTGAGACTCTGAGGGTTTTGGTTTTTTTTGTTTTTTTTAATTACAAATTAGTAGTATTTGTTTTTTATTTGTTTTTGATAGGTTACACAAGCAGACTGTTGAAACTGCCAGAAAACGATTACTCGAATATCAAACCATATTAAAAGAAAGATGCCCACCCATGTCAGTCGCATCACTGAGACCCGATTCTGTTGTGTCAGGGCCACCACAGCAATCCCAGAAGCCTGCTGCTGCTTCAGACTATTGGGATCCAAGCCAGAGACTGAAACTAAGTCCTAGCAAATATCAACATGTGCAACCCTCACAGATCCCCGCGTTAGAACAAAGTCATATTCAGGTACCAAGACAGGGTCACATTCCACAGAGGCAAGGAGAAACAGCTGTATCAAAGATGCTAGCTAAGCAGTCTGTGGAGTCCCGGGAGCGTCAGCGGCAGTTCTCTCAGGTGAAAACACATCAGGGAGACTCTGAGTTCGTCCTTAAAGATTCTCATTCACTTTCAAGGACTTTGTCTTCTGTTAGACCACAAACATTGCAAGATGCTGGAGAAGTATCTGAACCGCTGAGGGCAACAATCTGTCAAAGTTTAGATTCCCAACAGATATCATCAGAGGATAGTGAGAATACATCTTCTAAGCCAACTGAACCATCTTCTTTTCTCCCAATAGTACCTGAACACCSTTTCACTAGTCTCCCAGTAAAATTTGAATCTGGAACAATTCAGAAACCCTTTACATCCATAAACCAGTCTGTAATCAGTCAAATGCATGACCAGCCTTTGTCATCCTCAGAGACTATTGCAGCTCAGCGGAGTGACTTAAGGTTTCTTCAGGAACAGTTAGAACTACAGAAGAAAGTTCTTCAGGCGAGACAAGAGGCTCAGGAAAGGCTGCTTTTATGCACACAGAAAGAACTGGAACATCAGACTGGTCTCCCAGTATTCCTCCCTTCACCAGTTGGAAATATATTTCCTTCATTGCCCTCTACCTCAGCTGAATCAGGAAACATCCAGACTTCTTCAACAGAAAGCGATGCTACTGTTTCCTCAGACACTATGGACAGGTTTTGGGATTCTTCACAACCCTTCTCATCACGGCAAACTAATTTAGAATTTCTCCGAGAGCAGTTCAGTGTTGAGAAGGATAACCTTCAGGCTAGGAGGGAAGCCCAGGAGGTCTGGTTTGCACATACACAGAATAAGCTGGATGACTTTGTACGTTCTGAACAACCTGGGTCTTCTTGGCCACATCAGGTGGCTCAGCAGTCATTTAGTTCACTAACATCGGCTGATACACAATCTAGAAAAATCCAGATGCAGCCTTTATCTACAAACAAAAGAGGGCTATTCCCAAGCCAGTCTGAAGCCTCAAGAGCTCAGGATGGATCTTCAGGTTTTCTCCAGGAGATCCTACCTCTCCAGAATACTTTAAAGTTGCTTCAAGAACAGCTGACTCTACAGAGGGGTATGATTCAGCCTAGACATGATGCTCAAGAGGCAATTCTTTTACATAAAGAGAGATGTTCAGGAGACAGTGAGGCTGGGCCAGTAAATTCTCTCTCCTCAGTGGTTGCTCAGCGTTCAGATGCCTCTCGTGCAGTTTCAGAAGTTGGGCCTAAGAGGCTGCAGGAACTGTATTCATCTAAGAAAGAAAATGCAGTTCTTCCCGGTCATTTGGTCACCCCAGCAGTTCAGGAGGAGTCTCATGGCCTTCCACAGCACAGCCTGCCAAGACGAGAACATTTTACATCCTTCCAGGAACAGACACACATTGAAAGAGTTATACTTGGTGCTAGAAAAGAAAGTCAGGAATTTGCTCACAAACAGAATGAATTAGGAAAGGGACTCAGTTCTCAACAGACTGGTGCCTTGTCTTCTCCATCCCAAGTAACTGAATGGGAAATATCCCAGGAGTCTGTATCAGTCAAAAGTGATAGTACCGGTCCCTTAAGCCATTTTAAGATTCCAGGATTTCAGGAAAGACTAGTTAGATTTTCACAACATACATTCCCTCTACAAGATAATTTGCAGGAACACCAGGAATGGGTAGGCACAGAAAAAGAGAGCTTTCAATTTAGTCCTCAAACACAGGAAAATCCATCTTCTCAGCAGACAGGCTTTTCGTCCTTCGAACCGTCATTCAGACTGCCATCGAGTGTGTCCTTGCCGTCTGCTGACTCTGACATAACACAGCAACCTCTCTCACCAAAACGTGACAGGAAAGTCAGACCCAGCCATCTTCAGGTTCCAGAACTGCAGCACAGACTCTCGAGACTCTCCCAGCTCATCCGGCCTCAGCAAGACAGTCTGAAGGCCCTTCAAGATCAGCTAGCCACACAGAGGGAAGCCATCACCCACTCTAGGCAAGAAACTCAGGAAGAAACACTGGGAGAATGGAAGGGAAAAATATTCCCAGAGCAGATTGGTCCATTTTCTCCCCTGATACCACAACATTCACTTGCTTCATTCCCTGTTTCTGATACTGAAAGACCACAAGAACCGTGTTCCACCAACGATGACACCATTTCTTCAGGTTATTCTGAGATGCCTGATAGGGCTTTGGGTTTATCATGTACTGTTTTACCTCAGCAGGATGATCTAACTGCACATCCAGAACACCTTCATGCACAAACARATTCCTTTCATTCTACTGAGAAAGCCCAAGAAGGGTTGTTGTTTCCCAGACYGTGTAAATTTGGAGAGATGTCTGCTGAGCATTTTATCCAGCCTCATCATRATGACTTAAAGGCATTTCAACAGCAGTTAGATATACAAAGGGAAGCCATTAGATCTGGCCAGGAAATACAAGAGGAAATGCTTTTGCAGAGGTTAAATAAATTGGAGCAAAGGGTATCTTCCAAACAAATTAGCTCCTCTACATTTTCATCCCAGGTAGCACTACCCATTGCCAATTCTGAAGGGACYTTACAGTCTTTCCTTACAGCCAAAAGTGATGATACTGAGATGCTCAGGTCCCATGATGAGTATCTGGGCTTTTCACAGCCTCTTCTGCCTCTGCAGAATAACAGGACAGAGCAGTTGGACTTAGAAATGCTATTTCATGAAGAACTGCTTTTACAGAAACAAAAGAGCCAAAACAAAAGTGAGTCTCCTGAGCATTCCCTCCCTGCTTTGTTTCTGTCCAAGGAAGTGGAGCAGCCATTCATCCCACTACCTTTTGCAGAAACTAAATCTCAAAGCATGTGTGAGTTGGATTTTTCTGAAAAGGAGCATGGAGCGCCTCCTAATGCTGCTGTGATCCCAAGGCTGCAGGGCAGACTTTTAAGTCATTCCCAGCCTGCCTTACCTCAGCAAGATAACATGAGTCTTCAGAAGCAGCTGAATCGGCAGAGAGAGGCTCTACACTCCAGGCAGAAARCCCAAGAAGAATTGCGTGTACAGAGACAGACATCCTTACAGCAACAAATCCAAAAACACAGAGAGACTGTGAAAGATTTCTTTAATGTCAGTCAGGTATGTTCTGAATTTCAAACTTCTGCATTACATAATAGATGTTTGAACCTGACTCCATTTTAATCCTAAACCTACCTTCTCCTTAGTTATTGGGAATGTGGAAATTAAAACAAATATATCTACTCTGTAGGGTCATTTTAAAAATACAGTAAACATTATAGAATATCCATCTTTATGAGTTTTGTTGTAGTAGGTTCTCAGATAAAATTATAAAAAGGGCTGGTTAGAATTCTTATAGTGTGGCAGATCCTATTCTCTAATGACTATTAACATTTGTATATGAATCAAAATCTGTGTCCTGTGTTTCCCCTAAGTGACACAATGGTATAGGTATATGGTTATAGTCTGATAGAAGCCAGACCTACGCTTCTTATATTTGAGTAGCTAAGAAGACTGGTGTTGTCACTCAGACACATACTTAGTTAGAATGGGTCTATTCTACTCTAGGCCACTTCTTAAGTTCCTTAGTGYAAACAATTCTGCAGCACCTAGATGTTCAGGAGGCATTTGAATCTAGAAGTTAAACTCATAGAGTTGTGAAGGAAAAGTAATGGGGAAAAGCTCGGTGTGGGACTGTAACATGGTTGTACGTTGCACTGGGAGTTTTACTCGTTCAGTGATGGATGTATGATGAAGTATGCCCCAGTTTTGATCTGTCAACATAAAACAGACTGTTTATTCTGAGCTATACCTGGGGATATGGGATCAGGTTTTCCTAAATAGCTTATTCTACTATGGAAACAGTTACAGGGACTTTGTAGTTACAGAGAAACAGAAAGCCATARATTTATGGTGCTTTCCAAGTACTTTGTAGAGCCCATGAGGTAGGCCATTACAGAGATGCAGGGGGGAAATGCTTTAGTGATGGAATTAGTCATTCACTTGAGGTTCTGATTTGAGATTTAAATCTCATGATTTATTCATGTGATCCCTTACCCACATCCCCATTTCCCCACCTATTTTTTTCAGGCAAGAAATCCCACAGGTGAGAATGACTTGGAAATAGAGAAGATAGAACAGCTTACAAGCTGGTTTCCTCACATCCAAGACCTTACCTGGGGAGACTCAGGTCAGGGGAGCTCTAGTGGTGAGCAGCGACCGTCAGCAGATGTCCATTCTGAGCACAGTGGTAAGATGGTCCCTGTTGTCTTTGGATGATACCTATCCCTGCAACTCGCTGGCTGAAGAAAAGCTTGCTGTGTATTCACAAAGTTTCATTTGCTTAATCTTTTCTTGACCTGATAGGTGAGAGTCTGGGCAAAGAACTGAGTGGTAGAGCCTCAAAGCCACCTGTCTCCAAAGTTAAATGTGTTTTGGACTTAAACCAGCACGAACTTAGTACTATTCAGGAAGTAGAGTCACCAGCAAGTGGCAGGATTTCCATGCCAGGTAAACAAGGTGATAAAAATACATCTTATGCCGGGCAGTGGTGGCGCACAC
>BDUI01007678.1:10684-26468 GCA_002335545.1 Apodemus speciosus
TGATTAAGAGAAAATATCAGAATATTTCACTTAAGGTGTCTAACTTTGCACAAGTGTCATTAATTAATGATTGTGAAGCAAAGTGTATTTAATAACTAAGAGATAAAAGTATTTCAGACTTTGAGGCCTGTGCATTGGAATACTTAGAAGAATGCTTTATGTTTTAGGGAGTCACTGTGTGAAAATAAGAAAAAACTTGGATGAGAGTTCTTTTGGAAACTAGTGTCTGATGAATTTCCCCAAAGTGGCAAAATCTTTGAAATATTACAGTTTATATATATGTGTGTATATATATATACACATATATATATTCATTCTACAGTAAATTATAATCAGGTTAGAAATTCATAAACTACAGAAAGTTCAGTTTACTGTACTTGGTTCCAAAATTTGGTTTCTTTTTCATAGGTAAACAATGTGAAACTCCTTTAGATCCTCAGAATGGCATGGTACATGTACACACAGACATTCGGTTTGGATCCAGTATTAATTATACTTGTAATAATGGGTGAGTTGGCAACAACATCTCTTCATTGAAGAGTTCTGGAATAGCAGTACTGCTTTCTAGTCAGATCTCAGGAAAGACATCTAATCTATTACTTCCTTATTCAGTTTTTGTTTGTGTTGTGTTTTGTTGTGTTTGTGCTACAAGTTGAACTTAAGGCTTTAAATATGCTAGACAAGTATTCTACAGCAAAGCAATACCATTATAATGTTACCTAGCCTTAAAAGGCTTGAACATGCTTGTTTGATTCTTGATTGAAATGAATAGAAATATAACATGATTTTGTGGGGAAGATTTCCCTGTTAAATAAGGAAAATAACACATGTATTAACTTTCCATTACTATGATAAAATAATTGGGATAATGAATTTAAAGGAGGAAAGGTATATTTTAACTCACAATTACAGAAGTTTCAGTTCATGCTCTCTTGACTCCCTTTCTTGCTTTGGTCCATTAAAGAAGGTCTATTCACCTTATACTTGCCATAAGGAAAAGAGAGAAAGGGCTAAGGTCTCAGTAAGTATCTTCTCCTAAGGCATTGTCAGTGGTGTCTTAATTTTGTCCCTTGAGGCTTACCTCTTACCACATCCCAGTAAGATCATAGTCTGAGAGACTACACCTTTAGTCTATGAGCCTTTAGAGGATATTTCTAACTATGGAAACATATAGAAAGTGAGGCACTCACTGAGTGAGATAGTGCAGTCTAAGCACACAGACTTCTGAAATTCACAGTGGATGCTGCTAGAAGAAAAGCCCAGGGAGCTCTGAGGAAGAACAGGCCTTAAATTCACAGCCTTTATTAGTTTACCAAGGTTGCTGACATGAGTACCACAGAGTGTTTCCAAATAAGAAAAATTATTAAGAGTTTTATTCTGAGTCTACAAGTCCAAAGTAAGGTGTTATCAGGACTCTTCTCCCTCTGATGTCTTTAGGGGTGGGATCTTCTTTGCCTTCTCCAGCTTCTGGGAGCTCCAGGCCTTCGATGTTTTTAGAGCACAACTCTAATTTCTGTGTCCATCTACGTGGTTGCTTTCTTTCTGTATCTCTGTGTATATGTAGTTCTGTATGTATTTATATTCAGTATTCTCTCTTTTTATAGTGATACTGGTTATGTTGGATTAGGATCCATTCTAAAGACCCTAATTTTAGCTTAACTATATCTACAAAGACCCTATTTCCAAATGATGTCATTAACAGGGAACAAGAATTTACAGGATCTGCATGTCATTTAGGGAAGACAATTCAACCTCAGAAATTCCTCTTTGAAYGTGTTAGCATGAAGTCTTCATATTTATGTGCCAATGTTAGTTCTCCTCATTACTCAACACAGTGAAATTCTGAATGTTAATTAAGCTATAGGACATGAACTAAATCTGTGTTTTTATCAAGAACCAAATAAAATGGTATTTGAGGGTTCAAAACCTTTAAAACATTTGCTTTTCAAAGAACACTTTTGAAATAACACAAATAGAAAAAAATACTTCTAAAGCATGGAATTTAAAAAGATATTTCCATAATATAGAGTTCTTATAATTCCAGTGAAAAGACAGATAATTTTAAAATAGGCAAAAGAGAGACTGAAGAGATGGCTCGGCTGTTAAGGGTATATACTACCCTTGCTGAAGACCTGGGGTCAGTTCCTAGCACCCACATCTGCCTGTAATTATGGCTCCAGGGAACTGAAACACACTCAGGCCTTCACTGGTACTACATGCACATACACAAACCCACATATACACATAATTAAAAAGATGAAATACATTTTTGAACCAAGGGAGGTGGTGCATGTCTTTAACTACAGTGCTCAGGAAACAGAGGGAGACATAGTTCCTGGATTCAAAGCCAGTCTGGTCTACATCTTGAGTTCCAAACCAGCCAGCTTATAATGAGATTCTGTCTCAAAACAAAATTAAACAGGAGCAAAGGATTGAACATTTCTCCAAAGAAAATGCACAAATGGTCTATAAGTAAGGTATTTACTGCATATGTTCATCAAAATAAAAATCAAATACTTTGAGATACTTTCTCACATACAAAAATATCTCTAAAGGGAAGACAATAGAAGTGTTGACACAATTGTAAAGAAGTTGAATACCCCATATATTTCTGAAGTAGGCAACAGACCAATATGTCTGAAAACTCCAACAACAAACAAGCTTATAGATCTCATTAGAGCACAGTGACTTGTGAAATGCTTGTGAAGATTAGATTGCCTGTCTACCTTTTAAGGTACAACAAACCAATGCATAAGCAAAAGAACAACAGCTCACCCTAAAAATAGTTCCACAAAATGAACTTGCTATAGCAGCTGAAACTGACAAGGGAACTCAATAGATACTTAACCAAAAATTCAGAATGACTTCTTTAAAGGAGGTTGGTGAACTGCAGGAGAACACAGAAAATGCAGGAATACAGTAAACAAAACAAATGAAAACTAAAACCTAAAGTCTCAAACAAATTTCACAGTCAAGGAATACAATGAATAAGCTGAGAATACACTCAAAGGTTTTAACACTTGGTTTGAACAAAGAGAAGAAAAATTTAATGAAGTAAAAAAGGGGAAGCATTTTGAACCATCATTAAGCATATTAGTATAGTTTGGTAGTCTCTGAAAGAACAAAGAAAAATAAACAGGCAGAAAGCTTACTTTCTTAAAAATGTGACAGCAAACTTCCCAAACAAAGAGAAAATGAACATTAAGATACATGAAGCTGTAAGAACTCTATACAGATTAAAAGGAGCAAGAGAAAAGCAATCTATCGCATCAGAGGGATATTAGTTATTCTCATTGCTCTAACCAAATACCCGACAAGAAGCAACTTAAGGGAAGAGAGATTAACTTGAACTCAGGGTTTAAGGGCTCATGGTTTAAGTCTATCACAGTAGGAAGACATGGTAGTAGGAGCATGAGGCAACTGGGTATATCACATTGGCTGTTAGGATGTAGAGAAATCAAGCCAGAAATATGAATCAAGCTATAAATCTCAAGGCCTCTTAAGTGACCAGCTTCCTCCAGATCTCTCACAGGTTCCATGTCTTCCCAAAATGCACCACCACCTGAGAACCAAGTGTTAAAATATGAGCCTGCAGAGGGCATTTCACATCCTATCTGTAATAGGAAGCAATTTCTGTAAGACCATCTGTGGATTTCTCAGCAAACAACTTAAAAGGAGAGACAGCTAAGATAAATTCAAATTGCTAAAAGAAAAAAAAAACCATTTAACCAAGAATACAGTACCACAACAGTCAGCAAGGCGTTCTTCAGACTTGAGGGTAGACAAAGCCTTTCTTAGACAAAGATTGTTGGAGTTTATAACCATTAGTCT
This sequence comes from Apodemus speciosus, assembly GCA_002335545.1. NCBI lineage: Eukaryota > Metazoa > Chordata > Mammalia > Rodentia > Muridae > Apodemus > Apodemus speciosus. The sequence goes on from BDUI01007678.1 coordinate 14,516, forward strand.
TCTTTACAAGAAATGTTAAAGAGAGTCCTTTAAGTTAAAACACGCTAGCTAACAACATGAAAACTTAGGAAAGTAAAAACGCATTGTAGTGATAATACAGTCAAATCAGAACACTGTAATAGTGGTACGTTAATTTTAGCTTTAGTATAATGTTTAAAAGGAAAATATTTTTAAAATAACCATAGCTATTTTCATCATAGAAACAGCTCTCAGAGCAATGGAAATAAGAGATAGTTTATTTTGGAGCCAAATATGAGAGTGATCATGGCCCAGGAACAGATTCGAGTTGCTTAACATACCATGTTCCAACATGGTAGCAGTTTCATGAAGTTTTTTATAACAGAACAACAACAACAACAACAACAACAACAACAACAACAAAATCTTAAGACATTTAAAAGCTCATTGGTATAAACACCAGATAGATGAATTTTAGCAAAGCAATCTCTATAATAGGACTCAGATGTTAAAATATCCTTAGCCTTTGGATTGGTGGAAGAATCTGCACAGTCTAAAAGAAATTTTACCTGCTAATCACAGGACATTAGTCAGACAGATGTGGCCAATAAGTAGGTATTAAGGGAGCTAAACATACAAGACAATTTGGCTCCAGAGCTATAGCATTCCAGCTCTCTACAATCTAATAAGTCAATCAGACTTGTAGAATCTTTAATATAGGTGTGACTTTTTTTTCTGGGCACTTCAATTTAAATTACAGTAATTTTTAAATGGATATATAAGAACTTAGAATGCAGTTTGCTACTATTTACTGCTACTTAGTTAGCAGAATAATATTATTAGATTCTTCTCTAGGGNAGAGTCCTTTAAGTTAAAACACGCTAGCTAACAACATGAAAACTTAGGAAAGTAAAAACGCATTGTAGTGATAATACAGTCAAATCAGAACACTGTAATAGTGGTACGTTAATTTTAGCTTTAGTATAATGTTTAAAAGGAAAATATTTTTAAAATAACCATAGCTATTTTCATCATAGAAACAGCTCTCAGAGCAATGGAAATAAGAGATAGTTTATTTTGGAGCCAAATATGAGAGTGATCATGGCCCAGGAACAGATTCGGGTTGCTTAACATACCATGTTCCAACATGGTAGCAGTTTCATGAAGTTTTTTATAACAGAACAACAACAACAACAACAACAACAACAACAACAACAAAATCTTAAGACATTTAAAAGCTCATTGGTATAAACACCAGATAGATGAATTTTAGCAAAGCAATCTCTATAATAGGACTCAGATGTTAAAATATCCTTAGCCTTTGGATTGGTGGAAGAATCTGCACAGTCTAAAAGAAATTTTACCTGCTAATCACAGGACATTAGTCAGACAGATGTGGCCAATAAGTAGGTATTAAGGGAGCTAAACATACAAGACAATTTGGCTCCAGAGCTATAGCATTCCAGCTCTCTACAATCTAATAAGTCAATCAGACTTGTAGAATCTTTAATATAGGTGTGACTTTTTTTTCTGGGCACTTCAATTTAAATTACAGTAATTTTTAAATGGATATATAAGAACTTAGAATGCAGTTTGCTACTATTTACTGCTACTTAGTTAGCAGAATAATATTATTAGATTCTTCTCTAGGGYCTATGACCTAGCTAACCACTGGTTTTAGGTCASTTACCAGTACCAGGTATACATTGCATCTTGTATAGCAGGCCTGAAATCTGATCAGAAAGTGGTATTATTTTTAATATTTGTGTTACTATTGCATCAGAGGACATATCTTGCCATGACAGTGGTTATGTAGCTTGCAGGGTTTATAATTGCTAAGACTGCTGATAACTCTTCTCACATAGTAGTGTACCTAGAGCATTCCAATATTGTAAAAGCTACCCAATACGGATAACTTCCAAGGCACTATCAGCTTGATTTCTCCATGTTTTATGACTCAAGTATGTGGTGTCTTCAGCAATAGAATCTTATCAACAAGTTCTGAAGGTGAATAAGAGCAGTGGTAATAGCCTGTTATGTTTGAGGGGGTATCTATAGGACTCCACTGATCAAAAACTCAAAGAGGCAACCCATACCTGAGACTGAACTTTTTATTTAATATCCTATGGTATCTGTAAGAGGCATTATCCCTCAGTTATTGTGTAATGTCATTTAAGCTTCATTTATATATTTAGGTTTTTAAAATTTCTACAGCAGTAGGTTTCCATATGACTTTTTCAAAAGTCTTTAGTTATTCATGTTGGTTAGTTTTTGTCAACCTGATACAAACTAGAGACACCTGGGAAGAAGGAACCTCTGTTGAGGAATTGGCTCCTTTGGATGGGCCTGTGGGCGTGTCTGTGGAGTATTGTCTTGATTAATGATTGATGTGGAGGGTCCAGCCCACCACCTCTGGGCAGTTTGTCCTGAGTTGTGTAGAAAAGGTGGCTGAGAATGAACAGGACAGTGAGACAGTAAGGAACATTCCTCTGCAGTTTCTATTTTAATTCCTGCCTCTAGGTCCTGGTTGGGTTCCTACCCTGACTTCCCTCAATACTGGGCTGTAACATGGAAGTATAAGCCAAATAAACCCTTTATTTCCCCTTATTTTTGCTTTTGATCATTGTTTTATCATGGCAATGGAGACACAGACTAGGCCAGTTATCCCTCCCTACATTCCTTCTCTACTCTACCCTTCAGTTCCCTACCCTCTTTAGCCCTTCTTGTTTCATTATTGCCCATTTTTCCTTCCTTCATACTACCTCAGTTAAAGGTATCATCAGCTTCAAAATTATTATTACTCTAAGGCATTTTATATAAGCTTTGAAGTAATCACAAAGTCAACCTGATGAGTTATACAAAGATAAAGTTATCAAATATAACCACTGCCAAAGGAGCATCAAATTACAGAAGAAAATAAGTGAGAAAGAATGGAAACAAAGTAGAAAACAGCCAGAAAACAAAATAATAGGGGTTATTCCTTAGTTATCTATAATTTGCTTTAAAAGAAAATTAGTTATATGCTCTAATAGGAAAAATATCTAGAGTTGCTGAATAGATAAAACAATATGCAGCTACCTCTAAAAAAACTTAAGATATAGCTTTAAAGACACATAAACTTAAAACAAGTGAAGGAAAACATACTCTATGAGAATGGCAAATGGAATAAGGCAGGGTGATCATTATTATACACAGTGAAAGACTACCACAATAGACAACATCATAGATGTGTAACTTTTTCTGGGATAAAGTAAAGAAACACCTTTTACACAGGTAAGGAAAGCAATGGCAGATCAAAGAAAAGATTCTATTCAAGTCTAGCTTGATGATTCAATAAATTTTTCAGGATTACTTACAGGAGAATGGTTGTCTCAAAGGCAACTTCAAGACCCACCTACAGCACAGATAACTCACGAAAAACTACACTATTGAAATATTCCAACTCCCAGTTAATCTTTTACTTCCTGTAAATCCTAGTAGCCCTTACAACTATATGTAGTTSAAGCAGGAGGGTGTAACATCTGGAATCTCAGGTAAGGATCTTATGACCCTTCTATTTCCTTCCATAAATGTATGCTTACAGCCTTATCACTATAACCACAAATCTAGCTATGAGCCGTATTTTTTGCTTATTTCTTCAGGACAAGGTATCTTATAGATTACAACATTAGTTGTACTTCATATTGGTGATGGTCATGTTGAGCTCAGAGGAACTAKCTCCACTGCAACTGTATAATACTAAAATGGTCAATTGAGTACAAGGATGTGACAGTTATAAATGCATATTCATGTCAGAGCACATATTAACAGAATTGATGGATGAAATTGACATCAATACTGTAATAGTACAGGACTTCAGTACTCCATTTTCATCAATAAATAGATTATTCATCAAATAAACTCAGTAAAAGAGGAGCAGATATAAATAGAACAACCCATCAAGTAACAGAAGAATATACATTCTTCTCAAGTGCACATAGAATATTCTGTAGAAGATGTGAAATATTAGACCACTACCATGCATGCACTATATCAGAAAGAGATTAAATGTGGTTCTGTCTCTTCATAATATCAGGAATATCAAACGTTATTAAATAACAATAAATTTACTAGGTCTATGTAATAGTTTCAATGGCAATAACTTGCTAGATAATTCTGTTTTTCTTGGTAACCATGGCTGAGGTATATAAAATTTTTTGTTTGTTTGTTTCTTCCTTTCCATCCTAAAAGCTGCTCCCCTGATCCTGCCACAGAGACTCTCATCTCACTTTCCCATCCCATCTGAGAGGGTAGGCCCCTCTGGGTATGCCCTCACCCTGACACATCAAGTCTCTGCCAGATTAGGCGCATCCTCTCCCACTGAGGCCAGACACTATAATCAGGCTACAGTTTTAGGGAGAGTCTCTGCCCAGTTGTTGGGGGGCCCACATGGAGACTGAGCTGTACGTCTGCTACATATTTACTAGGGGCCTCATTCCAGCCTGTGTATGTTCTGTGGTTCATTACTCAGTCTCTGAGAGCTCCCAGGGCTCCAGGTTAGTTTACTCTTGTGGGGTTCCCATCTTTTTAAGGGTCTCTAATCCTTCCCCCAACTGTTCCATAAGAGTCCCCAACCTCTGTCCAATATTTGGCTGTGGATATCTTCATCTGTTTCAATTAGCTGATGGGTRGAGGGAAGTGAGTGAGGAGGAGAATGAGGGAGCAGGATCAGGTGTCAGGAGAGATATGGGAGAGACCCAGAGGGCCAAAAGAATGAATGAAATCTGCAGCTGCCCAGGGTAAGGGTGTTTGTGGGAATCTTTAGGAAGTCCCAGCGATCTGGGATGGAGGAGGCTCCCAGGAATCAATGCAGGTGACCTTAGCCTAGATGCAGTGGGGACATGGAACTTGGAGAGGCCACCTCTTGTAGCCAGGCAGGACCCCCAGTGGAGGAATAANGCCACAGAGACTCTCATCTCACTTTCCCATCCCATCTGAGAGGGTAGGCCCCTCTGGGTATGCCCTCACCCTGACACATCAAGTCTCTGCCAGATTAGGCGCATCCTCTCCCACTGAGGCCAGACACTATAATCAGGCTACAGTTTTAGGGAGAGTCTCTGCCCAGTTGTTGGGGGGCCCACATGGAGACTGAGCTGTACGTCTGCTACATATTTACTAGGGGCCTCATTCCAGCCTGTGTATGTTCTGTGGTTCATTACTCAGTCTCTGAGAGCTCCCAGGGCTCCAGGTTAGTTTACTCTTGTGGGGTTCCCATCTTTTTAAGGGTCTCTAATCCTTCCCCCAACTGTTCCATAAGAGTCCCCAACCTCTGTCCAATATTTGGCTGTGGATATCTTCATCTGTTTCAATTAGCTGATGGGTRGAGGGAAGTGAGTGAGGAGGAGAATGAGGGAGCAGGATCAGGTGTCAGGAGAGATATGGGAGAGACCCAGAGGGCCAAAAGAATGAATGAAATCTGCAGCTGCCCAGGGTAAGGGTGTTTGTGGGAATCTTTAGGAAGTCCCAGCGATCTGGGATGGAGGAGGCTCCCAGGAATCAATGCAGGTGACCTTAGCCTAGATGCAGTGGGGACATGGAACTTGGAGAGGCCACCTCTTGTAGCCAGGCAGGACCCCCAGTGGAGGAATAARGACACCAACACACTCACAAAAATTTCAACACAAAATTTGTCCTGTCTAAAAGAAATACAGGGACAAAGATGAAGCAGAGACTGAAAGAATGGCTAAATAACTGGCCAAGTAAAGACCCATCCTGTTGACAAGCACCAATCCCTGACACTATTAATGATATTCTGTTATGCTTGTAGGACAGGAGCCTTGCCTAACTGTCCTCTGAATATAAAGTCTTTTGAAGAGCAGTTGTAATTACTAATATTAATTTTCAGTTGTATATTATACCCCACTCCCACCATGTGTTGGGGTACTGTTGCGGTAATGAAACACCATGATCAAAGCAACTTGGAGAGAAAAGGGTCTTGTAGATCTTGACCTGGTGGGAAATATATGAGCCTACACATAGAAAATTGTGTAAAAGTCTTTTTTTTTTCTTCCAGGTGATGGTGATGCTAGTTTCTAATCCTGGCACTTAGGCAGAGGCAGGATCTCTGAGTTCGAGGCAATACTGGACTATAGAACAACTTCCAGGACAGCCAGGGCTACGCAGAGAAACCCTATCTCAAAAAACAAAACAAACAAGAGTCTCTTTCTCATAGGAAAAGGGGCAGGTGGAATTTAAATTTAAAACATACCATTTGCTGTTGTATGTACAAAATGATGTGTATGTGTGAAGCTAATAAAATAGGTATGAATCCAGTTGCTRTGAAATATATCATGAATTGTTTTAATTTTATGATGTACTAGACAGTTTGCAGCACAGTAACTAATAGAGTATTGTCAACATTAATTGAGTATTGYTGTTTTAAGAATGAAGTCTTCATTCAACTCTTGCTCAGATTTGAGTTTCTTTGCTGAATCTTGCTGATAAAGCATTCCCTTGTCTAGGTATTCACACCAATGCTTACAAAGTATAAATGAATTCATCTTGATATAATATACAAAAATACATATAACATTTCCTTTGCCTTCAAAAGGCTTGTGATATCTTTAAATATAAGACTTAATAGGAAATAACTATAATTTACTGCAGATTGTGTAGTAAGATAATAAAAAGAGAAATCTCATTTAGTTAGGAAGGAATGAAGAAGGAAATCAAAACGTCCAAAAGAGGATGTAAGATTTTTGTTAACAAGACAAAAATATCCTGACGCTTCTAAGATAGTAATCCCTGGGAATCAGCAACTTAAGCAGACACTTACATATTACTTAATATTCTTTATTCTGTGTGTAGATACCGCCTGATTGGTTCCTCCTCTGCTGTATGCATCATCTCTGATCAAAATGTTGCTTGGGATACTGAGGCACCTGTGTGTGAGTGTAAGTTGAAAGTTTTCTTTCTATTACTTTTATTCATGTATTTTCAATTTTCTTTTAAATTATATAATTTTTGCAGGCCGAGATTGAACCTAAGGTTTCATGCATGTTAGGAGGTGTTCTACTACAGACATAAACCTGCAAATTTACAGACATAGATAGACATGAAAATTTTGGCCTTTCTCCCAGCAATTTGCACATTTTTTTTAAACTTTCTGTATAATCTTGCTATCTATCAACTTGACCAAGTTTTGAAATGTTTACTTCCTTGGGTCTTTAGTATATACATTTGTTACAGCCTCTACTACTTGTTGACTACAAGAGATAATATTAGACTTTTAGAGGTCATCTTAAAGCATTTACTTACTGCAGTTTTTTAAATACACATAACATTATTTGAGCTGAGTATATTCCTCTCGGATAGAGAACACAAATTTTGTACTTTTCTGAGAGGTGTGTGGCCACAGAAGGAGCTGCTGATGCTCTGGTGAATAGTAAAAGGGTTATGTGGTCCAAATCAGTGCGGGAAGGACAAAGGTGGTATGACTGGGGCATTCCTGTTATAGACCAAGGAGAACTGGAAAGAAAAGGTGCAAGTCTTTTTGGGCATACATTAGGAGGGCCACTCTGAGGGTTGTCAACTTGGTTATTGTATGAAAAAGGAGAAAAGGATATTCCTGTACTGACAGATAATACTGTGCCTCTGTGGCTGGGATCAAAAGAGCTAGCAGAATCTGTAAACTTTCAATCTCTAAAGCAGATGATGATATCTGCTGATACGTTGTCAGAAAGCTCCTAAACAAATAAACTCTTAGGTAAGAGGCCCAGAGCCAAAACASCCAAGATTTAGTGTCTTATTACTCCGGATGTCCTGCAACACGAATGCCATGATACTGCTCTAAGGAAACAGTGCACTAAGGAAAATGAGGAGGCTGCAGAATATGCTAAAGTTTTAGCTAAGAGAATGAAGCCAAAGAAAAATGTCAGAAACAAATTTCCAAAAGATATAGGCTATCCTTGTCTTCTACTTCCAAGTCTGAGTCTAGCCAAAAATAACTCTTTGACAGATAAATGATCAGATAAAAACAATGTTCTTTGATTAAGAATATTCAACTATATTTCTAATTTCCTGAAAGAATTGCCCTTATTGTGTGTTTTAATTCTAATTCTACACATATGAAATAATCATATCTTTTTTCCTTTCATTTTGTTACTATGTCACATTGACTTTAAAAGGCCAACCAGCTGAATTTGTAAAATAAACCTCTCTTGGTTCTGATGTGATATATATATTTTTTTTGTTTTGKTTTTTTGAGACAGGGTTTCTCTGTGTAGTCCTGGCTGTCCTGGAACTCACTCTGTAGACCAGGCTGGCCTCGAACTCAGAAATCTGCCTGCCTCTGCCTCCCAAGTGCTGGGATTATAGGYGTGCTCCACCACCCCCGGCTTGTGATATTTATTTTTATCTTCTACATTTATATGTATGTAGATATATGTGTGATTGCTAATATTTTTTAATCTTATAAAGTTGATTTAATATTCAAAAATCAGTTTGTGAAACCCCATTTTTATCATTGTATCACCCTGTTTAAATACTGCTGAATTCAATTTTTCTATTTTCGCTTAGTATATTTGCATCTATGTTTCAAGAAATACTAGGTTATAATTAGCTTTTTTTTCCTTTTAGTTCCATTGTCTGATTTAGGCATCAAGATTATGTTGGCCTCAGAAAATGTTTTTGACATTACTATTTCCTGTTCTCTATAGTAATTTGTTTAATAATAGTGTTATTTTTGCTTGCATGTTTCAGTGGGTTCAGTCACGGAGTAGTCTAGATCTGAGTGAAGGGAAGTTATTATGGTTATTAAATTTTTAATTGCTGGTTTTATTTTCATAATAACTAAAATAGCATATTTTACTTAGTGTCTTATTGAATTAACTTAGGATAAGTTTGTTTTTCAAGGCATTTACTCATCTTTTTATGTTTTCTTAGTTATCAGCATTATATRTATCATTGCATCTACTCATTGTTTTGATGTCTATAGATTCTATAGTAATACCAAGTTCATATATTGGTTATAACTTCTTCTGTTTCTTTGGTCAGTTTTGCTGGCGTTACCAATTCTGTTAAGCTCTTTACACACAATCTTTAACATTGTTGAGTTTTACCTAGTGTGTGTCTATTTTTAATTTTTATTCCTGCTGTATTATTTTCTTTCTTTCATCTTCTCTTACCTCAACTTTATGCACTACCCCACTCCTAAATTAATGACATGGCTGATAAGATAATTGTTTTAAACTTTTATTTTTTATAATGCACATTTAAACCTATACATTTGGTTCGGACTGTTTTATTTACTTTCCAAACTATTGTGCACAAAAGTTTTCTGACAGGCTGATTACAAGTGTGATAATTTCTAAACATTGGGAGATTTTCCAGTTTATTATTTTTTACTACTTTACTTTGAAACATACTGAGTCATATGTTATGGTTGAGAATAGGGACAATTTTGATTAAGTATTATAATGTTCTTAAAAAGAATGGATAGTGGTTTTATGTAACTTTCTATAAATGCGATTTAGGAAAATGATTTAGAATAATTTTTTGTTTTCCTCTATTTTTCTCTTAGTTACTGATGGGAATCTATAATACACACACACACACACACACATATGTGTATATATATATTCATTCTCTAAGGTTCATATAACAAGTTATTGCAAACTTGGTAGCTTAAAGAAGAGGAATTTATTATCTTTCAGTTTAATGGTCAAAGTGCTCAAGTGAAGATATCAGTAATATGCTTGGTGTCTTCTGGAAGCCAAAAGAGAATCTGGTGGTTTTCTTCTACTTTTATGGTTTATAACATTACTCTCTGTCTCCTCATCACATTATCTTCTCTGTATTGTTGTTTTTCATTTGTTAGAGAATAATGTATTAGTTTCTATAATCAAACCCACAATAGCTAAAATCTTACATTTTTAATTCAGTATASTATCCTTGAACAAAAAAGCATTAAGTTTTTCTATTTCTAAACTGATAAGGCTGTTGAAAGGTGTAGCATAGACTAGCTTCAAACTAATTGATCATCTTTCCTCCACCTCTTCAGCATATCTTAYGTCATGTGTTATCACAGCTAGCACTGCTAAATCCTGTCTCTTATAAAAAACAATAAGTGCTCTTGTTTACCACAATCTAATATAAACTGTACTTTTCCCATGTTCCCAATACTACAAACAACTCTAACTGTGTGACTCTATAGCTTCCTGCCACTATCTTTTTTATGTTACTTCTTCATGTTTCACAAGAGATGTTATTATTTCTATTGAAAAAAATTATATTTATCCTGCAATGAATTATGCTGCCTTGGCACCCATTTTGAATATAGCAGCCCTACTTGACTACACTTTTACTTTCTGTGGTTTTAGTTAGACATGATCAACCAGTCCAAAAAAATCTTAGATACAAAATTTTAGAAATAAATATTCTTAAGTTTTAAGTTATGCATCACTGTAAAAAGTGTGATGAACTCTTATACTGACCTTTTCTATTCAATGCTATCCCACTGAGGGTAAAAAAGAACTTTTTCAGTATGTCTATTTACATTGCAGATGTGAAATTATTCCTTAGCCATTCAGTAGTCATCCCATTTATGAGACTACGCCAGGTATCTAGTGCTTGTGTTCAAATAATCCTTAGATAGTAGCCTAGTGCTAGACACTTTGCCATTCACTTCATCTCATCATACAGACATTCATTAGTTATATATTATCAAAAGAAGATGAATAAAGCATATTAAGATTTTAGTGAAACATGCCATATTCATATAGCTTACTATAGTGTAGTTATAATTCTTCTATTTAGTCTTATAATTTTACTGTATGAAATTTATAAATTAAATATTATCATAGTACCTAGTACTAGCCAAGATTTCAGGCATCTACTGGCAGTTTTGGTGTGTATCCCCATGGATAATTGGAACTTACTTTATAGTTTTCTCATACCAGAAGTAGAAATTAGCCATCCTTGCAGGGAATTCTTGTTCTACTTTTCTCCAACTTCTTCATTGTGGTTGTTATAGATATCTGAATCATATAGCCACCCCATGGTGACCACTTTTCCATGGGACAGCTAGATAAAAGACACTGAATAGCTCTTCTGACCCCACATCTTACAGTAGTTTCACTCATGTGCATGTTCTCTTAGAATTCATACCTGCTTTCACTAAGCCCACTAATTAATGGAAATTTGCCTGACTAGCTGACTGGGATTCCAATAGAGATTTATCCCATAGGTTACTCTCTGGCCTTCTTCTCACACAGACTGACCTCTGTGACTTCATATGTTCCATGTACTCTTAGAGCAAGCAGAAAATAAAATAATTTCTATCTTGTTTCTGATCTACTCATTRAATACAATAAATTAAAGTTTGCCCCCACACAACTCTTTTAGGTAACATATCTCCTTACTGTGGCTCTATCAGTTCTATATGAAACTATTGTTCTTCAGCCTGAAGAACTATTTTGGCTTTCTTTTGTATTTTATAGATATGGAACTTTCACTGTTGAAACATTTTCTCCTTTGGTTCCTTATAGTTATTGTCTTTGTTTCATGGCTGATATAAAGGATGGTAGAATTAGATTTTTATATCTTTGTGATATGTCTAGATGAAGAATTATTTGAATATTGTTACTCAAGTTTATATGGCTTTTTGAATCTACAATTCTGTGATATCTTTTGTCAGACTTAGAAAGTTCTTAGTTATTCTTCAGTGTTGTGCATACTTTTATCCCTCCATTCTCTCTGTGTAATGCCACCTAAGTATATATCATTCCTCTATACCATAGTTCCTGTCACCACCACTGCTTGCTTAAAAAAACAAACTCAGAAAAAAAAAAACAAACAAACTCAGGAGTCAGATTAATGGAGATCATTTTTATTCAAGCTTGGGTTTGGGGAAAATGGGGTAGAAGTTATGCTCCTGTTAGCACAATATATACAACTCTCACTTTAAAGCAGAAAAGAGAGTTTATTTTGGAGCTAAACATGAATGACCATGACTGGG
>BDUI01007678.1:35207-45453 GCA_002335545.1 Apodemus speciosus
ACAAGGATCATGTCAAGTACATAAAACCAACCAGTAGTAGAATCTGTAGCAGTATATAGATAAGTATATTTTGATTCAATTATACATCTTCTCAAGGATTACAGTGACCAATGACAATATGTTTTGGTGGTAGTTATTAGTCATTTATGAATCTGTTATTGTTCATAGCAAATTCTAAGGGTCTGTAGAAAGCAAGACTGGGCAAGAAAGCAGTTATCTTGAATAATTTTTAAGGGATCTACTATTTATGAAATCTGCCACCCATGAGTTTTAGTTTTTGTTTTTGTTTTGTTTTTGTTTTTTTGAGACAGGGTTTCTCTGGATAGCCCTGGCTGTCCTGGAACTCACTCTGTAGACCAGGCTGGACTCAAACTCAGAAATCCGCCTGTCTCTGCCTCCCAAGTGCTGGGATTAAAGGCATGCGCCACCACGGCCCGGCTGTTTTTTTTTTGTTTTTTGTTTTTTGGTTTTTTTTTGTTTTTGTTTTTTTTAATTCCAGAACAATTATAAATTTCAGGACAATAGAACTCAACAACAAGCTGGGTACCCAGAATGGCAAACACTCATCCATTTCTTTCTTTTTAAAGCTTCTAGCATAAGATGCTTCCGAAAACAGTGCCTGATTTCATCCCAGATATTTGCCATTTCTTCTCCTAAGAGAAATGGCAGCTAGAAATCAGAAGGGCTCTGAATATTCTGGATCTTGTGCTCCTAGGGATGTCTKTTTAGTGCCATGGGTGGTGGTGGTCTGGAGTTGGTGTGACACTTGAGCACACCAGCTTTAACCCTGTTGTCAGTCACAAGATTTAGATTCAAATCCTCCTTAGGYTAAGGTGGGGAACCTGAACATCAGTGAAAAAGATAAAATGAGAGAGAAAAGACAGGAATTTTTTTGCCAGTTGATCCCTGCTTCCCCACGCTTTAGGGTCCAGTTAAAAGGCAGCTCTGCTGGAACAGCAGTATACATGTGTATAAACATGAGTAAAAAGATTACCTTATATGCAGCCTGGCTGGAGCGCACTTCTGATTTTCTTCCCCAGTGTTTTTCCTCATAGAATTACTTGTTGTCTACATCTTTACTAAACTACTTTTTTGCTAGGAGAATTTCAAGAAATGCCTTAAGTAACGTGTATTGTGATAGAGTTTATTAACACGTGGTGTGCTAATGTTGAATTTTGTAGGGAATATGTAGATTATATAAAGGTATATGGAATTATACCTATTTCTTGTATTTATTAATTTCATCATCACGGGCTGATCTCTCTTAGATTGCCGTGTTCTTTTACCTTCTCACTGATCTATTTAATAGGCCGATTCTCTCCTCTTTGGTGTTTACTGACAAAGACATGTGCCATGACTTTGTATGTGTGGGTCAGAGTCATCCATATTTTCATGGAGTTAGTATTCCAGTTAGGAAACAGATAATGAATAGGAAAATAAATATAYTTTTTACAAAAGTAAAGTACATAAATAGTATGATAAATCATGATGTATAGTACGGAAAATTAAACAAACATATATATATATATGTGAATTTATTTATGGCACAGGAAGTGGGGATAGTAAGTCAGTCTTTGACATGATGGGAGACCCTTCATTTCCAAACCATCTGCCTACAAAAATAGGTAAATGGATTAAAGTACATGTTTTCTATATAAAAATAAGATAAAAGTTTATCTTACTTATATTTCCCAAAGCAAAGCAATCCAGTTTTTAAAATTCCCTTTTCCTGTTGATTATAAAACGTTCATTTAAARCAAGATTTATTAAAATATACTACTAGATATCTATTTGTATGCTTTATGATGAAATTTTATAGGAATATTCAATCCGTAAGAAACCGAGGTATTGAACTAATATAGAGACACATAAGACTGACAATAAATGTATTACAACTGATGATAGTGATATAAAATTTTGTTTGTTTTTGAAACAAGATCTCGTGCCAGAATCATCTGATCTGGCATAAAAAGATACCTGTAGTTATTGGTGTAGTGTGATGACACCATTATATTTCGTTGGTGCTGATAATGGCCTTGAGCCACAAAGAGACATTTATTTTGCTAAAGATGATAATGCATGCTTCAGACAGGTTTCTCTAGAACTTATTATCCATATGACCCAAGAGTCAACCTAAAAGTCATCTGTCCTCAGTCTTGTTGTAAACAGGACTCTTACTATCCTTGGTATAAAGCAATTGAATGGTTGCTTTAAAAACAAAAACAAAAAACTTATTTCCAAATCCATTAAAAACTTAGCTTCCTAGGTGATCTAGGACTACTGTCTCCTGGGCTTTTAGAATAAACTCTAGCTTAGGTTAGGCCTCAGTTTCTTCTAAGCAAAAAACTTACAAATCCAAAACTACTAATGTCCCATGTGCATCATCATCATAGTTTGATTGAAATTAATAGAATTTAAAGCTTTTGTATTCTTTCTGGACAAATTTTTTTTGTCCATACTCTCCAGTTGTCATCAAAGTGAAAGCATATATAATACTTTATTGGGGGTTTATTTATTTACTTATTTACTATATGTACAATTCATTTTGTCTTAACCAATAAAGCATGTTTTACACTAGTGCCTTTCCATTATCATAGTAGCAAAATTACTGAAATGTTGCTAAAAGATATTTCTTAGTTCATTTCCATGAACTCAGATTCTGTAGGTACACTGTAGCTGTCTTCAGACACTCAAGAAGAGGGAGTCAGATCTTGTTACAGATGGTTGTGAGCCACCATGTGGTTGCTGGGATTTGAACTCAGGACTTTGGGAAGAGCAGTTGGTGCTCTTAACCACTGAGCCGTCTCTCCAGCCCCATATTCTGTTTTGAAGAGGGTCAGAAGGTTACTTTTAACAGATCAATCAAAATCCTCTGATACAGGAAAACTATATTTCTAGAAATACCATTATATAAATGTTGAGACAATTACAACAGAAAAGGAGGCTTTGCTTGAAATTGAGGAAGATATTTATGGCTAGAAAGAAAAAGAAAGCAATTTAAAGGATGAATTAAATGAAATAAAAGGAATTAAATAGATAGTATGTAACATTAGAATTGCAAGTTACTAATTTCTTTTTCTATATACAAAAGTAGGCAAGAAGCATTTACTTTTACCCCATAGCAAAAATACCAGTATATGTTGTATAACAAGAGAGTTGGCATGAAATTATAATTTTTTTACTAGGTGTGGCCCACATGGACCAAGGGCTAAAACGTGGTTGTCCTGACATATCTTTCTAAAAATTTCCAGCTGCATAGCTGATAATCAAAAATRTCCCATGTTCCCTTACTGTACACAAATAAAAGTCAGAAAATGTAAGAATAAGGTTGTAAGGGTGACAGTAATTTTTTATTGAAAATATACCCCATTTCATGGAGGGCAAAATCTGGGGTTACAGAAGTTTCTATAATAGCAATTTTATTAACCACAAAATACTAATTTTCTTGTGAATTTTCCAATTTTAGGAGTGACATGTAGTCTGCCTAAGGATATGAGTGGATTCAAGAATGGGTTGAAAATGAAAAAAGAATATTACTATGGAGATAATGTAACCTTGCAATGTGAGGATGGGTATACTTTAGAAGGCAGTTCTCAGAGCCAGTGCCAGTCTGATGTCAACTGGGACCCTCCTCTGGCTAAATGTTTATCTCGTAAGTGCAAATGTAGGGTGCAGCCCCTCCGCAGCATGGTCACTCTCTGCTTAGTCATCTATCTAGTCAGGAGCCCCTCTGCAGCACGGTCACTGATGCCTAGTCATCTATCTAGTCAGGTGCCCACTGTGATGGGGTGTGATGATATGTAGTGATGCGGGAGCTGAGGATGTACTGTCACAAAATTTGACAAATTAGAGTATTAGTAAAAATCACTTGAAACGYGACTGCAGGAATCCTTTGGAAGATTTTCTGAAGGGATGTTTTTTGTATACAAAGACAGGAAAATAACCTTAATCACCAGAGACCAAGAAATGGGGCTGTGATAAAATGAGTAAATTAATTCATTGTAGTAAACATTTTTTTAGCCAATTTTTACTTTCCTACCCATATATCTCTTAATGATAATCCTAGAATTTATCCAAGTCTGGTGACCCATTTGTTTTGTCATTCCTTCACAAATTTATTATCTTTGTCTGCAAAGTATAAAAGTATGTTGCTTAGGTCATTTATCTTGTGAAGGGCTAAGTTTATGAGTAGCTTTAATAAAAATTGAATGTTTGTGTTCTTTAGCCTTGTTGGTTAATTAACTAAGTAATCCAACCAAGGTCCCTGCTAAAAATTTAAGAGGAGGTAGTGGGATTTCTTTTCCTCAACACTAAGTGTTAGGCAGTAAATAAACACAAGATCCCCCCAAAGGCTCACAACATGAAAGCAGCCCCTTCCTTTCTGTCTTCACGTATCCCAATCTGTCTTCTCTCCTCAAGCTCCCACTGCTCTACCTTATTCTACCATTGCATTTATCATAGGGGTTTCCTTATGGCCTGAGAGCCAAGAGCACATCAAAGGATGGAGTAGGCCTTTGAGAACTATTTGCAGGGATATAGAGTTAAAGTTACATAAATTTTATAATAGTGCATTTATCAAGCAACTTGAGCTGAGGAGAATGTGGCTGAGTGATAAGCCATGTGTTCATTGACAGGCAAAACACCTTGTTTTGTTTCCTTGTGGGTATTTTTTTCATACAATATATTCTAACCCAGATTTCCTGTCCCTCTTCAAGATCCTCTCCATTCCTACCCATCCAACTCTACACTGTTCTTTTTCTTTAAAAACAAACAAGCAAAAAGAACAGAATAGAACAAAACAAAGAAACAAAGAAAAAGCACAAGATGCACATACACACAGAGATACATGCCCACACAGAAAACCTATAAAACCACAAAATCAGAAACCATAATATATAAAAGCAAAAGAATAAGGTTAAAAAATTGCCCAGATTAATCAATTTGAGACAAAACAAAACAAAACAAAAACTCCTCCAATACTGCTGAGTTTATTTTGAGTTAGCCATCTATTGCTGCTCATAAGGCCTGTCCTTGAGTGTATTTTGTATACTCAGTGAAACCACTGGAGAAAACTAATTTTTTACTTGTGAGCTGTTGTCAGTTTGAGATGGCTGCTTGGTTAGTGATAGGAGAGCATGTCCACTTCCCTGTCTCAGTGCTGGGACCCCATCTGGCTTAGATCTATGCAGATCCTGTGAATGCTACTACATTATGCACCAGTAACATTTCTTTGGCTTTTTCTCTCTTTCAGGCTCAAACAGTGGTCTAATACTTGGTAAGTCCTGTGATGGGTTTACTGAGAAATTCTTTAGCAATATCTACTTATAATAAATGATATGTAAAAAGAAGCAAAAATATCTTTTAAGTTCAATTAAAATTAGCATAAGTTTAGGGTAGCAGTTCTCAACCTGTGGGTCGTGACCCTTGGGGGCAGACAGACCCTTTCACAAGGGTCACTTAAGGAAAACAGATATTTACATTATAATTCATAACAGTAGCAGAATTATAATCATGAAGTAGCAATGAGAATAATTTTATAGTTGGGGTCACCACAACCTGAGGAACTGTGTTAAAGAGCCACAGTATAAGGAAGGTTGAGAGCCACTGGTTTGGGTGTCATGAGATTGGCATCTTCATGCACATTGAAGGACCTCCTCTTTGAATTATTTGAGTGAGTAATCATTCTTCACTGTCAACAATTCTTTATTTTAATATGACTGGAGAGACAACTCCTTCTTTACTTTGTACCTAGAAATATCCATCCTGATTGTACTATTAAAGTCATAAGACCATCATGTGAGTGAATCTTGTGTCTGGAGATAGAAGACTTAGAGAAGAAAGGAATTTTTATTCTTAGCTAATAATTTCAGGGTATAGACCATCACTGTGGGGAGTCAAGGGAACAGGAATTTGAAGCTGCTACTCACATCCATAGTCAAGAACCTTTCTCTGTTCTTGTACAGTCCATGATCCCTTGCCTGAGAATAATGCCACCTACAGTGTATGTCTATAGAACCACCTTAATAAATGTAATTAAGATATCTCCTTTAGACATGCTTATAGGCCAGCCAGCGCTAGCTAATTCCTCACTCAGACTCTCTTCTCAAGTGATTCTAAACTGTGTCAAGTTGATCATTTAGCCAACATAAATGGATTTATATAGTTTGATACCAAGGGGATTTCTATTACATAGAGCATCCTGTCTCATGCCTTCCATTAAAGACTTGTTAAACTGTGTGTACTGAACCCAGCAGCACCATTGTTATGAAGGGCTGTGTTGTTAGGAAGAAGCATATGGAATGTTCTGGTTACTCTATAACTAATACTATAGGTCTAATATCCTAGATTAAAACCTGAATAGAGCAGAACCTAGGGTAAAAGCATCACTGATAAACAACAGTAGGATTAGTTATTAAGATAGAGTCTAAAATTTTGTGATGTGTTTTTCATTTATTTTATTTTTCTGTTTAGGAATTGTCATTGGGATAGTTATCTTTATTTTATTCATCATTGTTTTCTTTTGGATGATTCTGAAGTATAAAAAACGGTGAGTATAGCCACATTCTCTAAAATAATTGTAGCAGGAAGCTGTGACCTATACCTGTATCTTAACATTCTGGTGACTTAGACAGGATTACCATAAGTTTGAGGCTTGTCTCAGTCACAGAATAATACACCGTGCCTCAAACCAACAAAGCGACAGTAGTTTTGGGAAGGTGGCTTAGTGATTAAAACTCTTGCACAGCAAGTATGAGGACCAAAGTTTGAGTCCCCAGCACCTATTTATTGCCAGGTGGACATGGTGACTTCCCCATAATTTTAGTGCTCAGAGATGGAGACAGTGGATATCCTGGAACACATTGATTAGACAGACTTGCCATATAAGTTTGCTCTGGGTTTTTGTGACCTTGTTTCAGTGGAATAAGTTGGTAAACAATAGAGGAAGACTCCTAACACATACATACATCACTTACATAAACCCTCACACATGCAGATATGTATATGTGCATGCATGCATACATACACACACACACACAGACGGAGGAGGGAAGGAGAGAGAATAAAGGAAAAATAAAAAACTGAATCTGTAAATTTTATGTTCCTTCTTTTGGAAAGCAAAGTGAATTAAAAGAAAGCAAAAGAACAGACTGCAATAAAGACAGGTAGTTCTTAGGAAGATGGCCTTGGTTATACAAAATAGTATATTTACACCAAGGAAATATATATGATTGATATTTTAAGTATATGTGGGTGTGTGGGTGTGGTGTGTATGTGTGGTTTGTTGCCTAGCTTCTTGAGTTCTTTATATCTTTTGGATATTACCGCTTTAATGGATATGGCATTGATGAAAATTTTTTTCCATTCTGTCAGCTCCCATTTGTCTTATTGACAGTGTCTTTTGGCCTCACAGAAATTTTACAATTTCATAAGGTCCCATTGTCAGTCTTTGTGCCTGTGCTATTTGTGTTATATTTAGGAAGTTATCTCCTGTGCCAGTGAGTTCAAGGCTGTTCCTGTCTTTCTTTTCTGTCAGTTTCAGTGTGTTTGGCTTAATGCTGAGGTCTTTGATCCACTGTGCTTAAGTTTTGTGCAGAGTGATAAGTATGGATCTATTTGCAATTTTCTACATGCAGACATCCAGTTAGACCAGGGCCATTAGTTGAAGGTACTTCCTTTTTTCTATTTTGTATTTCAGTTGTCTGTAGATGTGTGGATTTATATCTGGGTCTTCAATTTGATTCCATTGATCAACATGTCTGTTTTTATGCCAATACCATATGGTTTTTATTACTATAGCTCTGTAGTACAGCTTAAAATCAGGGTTCCTGATACCTCTGGA
This sequence comes from Apodemus speciosus, assembly GCA_002335545.1. NCBI lineage: Eukaryota > Metazoa > Chordata > Mammalia > Rodentia > Muridae > Apodemus > Apodemus speciosus. Next base: position 43,048 of record BDUI01007678.1, read on the forward strand.
AGTTCTTTTATTCTTCAGGAATGTGATACCTCTGGAAGTTCTTTTATTCTTCATGAATGTTTTAGCTCTCCCAGGTGTTTTGTTTTTCCATGTGAAATTGAATATTGTCCTTTCAAGGCCTGTAAAGAATTGTGTTGGAATTTTGATTGGGATTGTGTTAAATCTGTAGATTGCTTTTGGTGGGATGGCCATTTTTACATTAATTTTACTGATCCATGAACATCTTGTAAAATCTTCAAATTTTTTTTCTTCAAAGACTTGAAATTTTTGTCATACAAGTCTTTCACTTGTTTGGTTAGTTAGGTTTACCTCAAGATATTTTATATTGTTTGTAGATATTGTGAAGGGTGTTGTTTTCTGATTTCTTTCAGTTAGTTATTTTATATAGGAGGTCTACTGAATTTTTTTTTTTTTTTTTAGTTAATGTTGTATCAAGCCACATTGATAAAGGTGTTTATCAGCTGTGGGTGTTCCCTGGTAGAATTGTGGGGGTTACTTATGCATAGTATCATATCATCTGCAAATAGTGATACTTAGACTTCTTCCCTTCTCAAGTCATATCCCCTTGATCTCCTTTAGTTGTATTATTGCTCTAGCTAGGATTTCAAGTATTATATTGAAGAGATAGTGAAAGAGTGGACAGCCTTGTCTTGTCCCTGAATTTAGTGAAATTGCTTTAAGTTTCTCTCCATTTAATTTTGTCCTGACCCGCAGGACAGTCAGCTGGGTCCCCGGACCACCTAGGAGAAGGCGAGAGACGAGACACGAGAGACGGACAGCTAGACCATATTCTGATCAAGCTGTCAAATTTTATTTTTTACACGAGGCAATTTAAAGGGAAGCAAGCAATATGTAGGGAGGGGTGAAGGGGGAAAGTCACTGTATTTGGGAAACAATATCAGGGGGCTAGCATCATTTCTCAGGAACAGTTTCTCAGAATTGTCTCTCAGAATCTCAGRGAAAACCTGGCGATTGATGTAGGAACTTGGCAGGAGAAATTGATCATGAGGAGGTGAAGTGGAAAGGAATTGCTATAGTAACCTAACCACAGGTGAGCTTCGTTTATTTTAGCCCACTCAGGTGAGTTCTGCATGTACTGACCATCTAGCTTACTTGGCTAATCTTTAAGCTAGTACTTTTCCTTCTAAAAGCAGGCTAGAAGAAGCAGGTTAGAAATGGCTGAAAGGAGGGGGTTTTGAGATCTATGTGAGAATGGCTCCTAACATAATTTGATGTTGGATATTGGTTTGTAGTATATTGTCTTTATTGTGTTTGGGTATGTGCCTTGTATCCCTGTTTCTCCAAGACTTTTAATATGAAGGGGTGTTGAATTTTGTCAAAGACATTTTCAGCATCTAATGAGATAATCATGTGGGTTTTTTTTCTTTGTTTATATGGTAGATTACATTGATGGATTTTTGTATGGTGATCCATTCCTGCATCGCTGGGATGAGGCCTATTTGATCATGGTGGATGATCTTTTTAGTATGATTTTATATTGTTTGCAAGTATTTTGTTGAGTATTATTGTATCTATGTTCATAGGGGAAATTGGTCTGTAATTCTCTTTCTTTGTTGAATCTTTGTGTGTTATGGGTATCAAGGGTGATTGTGGTCTTATAAAATGAATTTGGCAAAATTCCTTCTATTTTCTGTTTTGTGGAATAATTTGAGAAGGATTGGTGTTAACTCTTCTCTGAAAGTCTGAGAGAATTATACATTAAGACCACTTGGCTCTGGGCTTTTGGGGGTGGGGAGTGTTCAATGACTGCTATTTCTTTAGGGGTTACAGATCCAAATAAGTTGTTTGTCTGATCTTGATTTAATTTTAGTAAGTGGTATCTATTGAAAACATTATCCATTTCTTTTAGATTTTCCAGTTTTGTGGAATACAGGTTTTTAAAGTGTAACCTAATAGTTCTTTGGCTTTCCTTGGTTTCTATTATTATTTCCCCCCTTTTGGTTCTGATTTTGTTAATTTGAATAGTCTCTCTCTTTGCCTTTTAGTTAGTTTGGATAAAGGTTTGTCTCTCTTGTTGATTTTCTTAGAGAATCAACCCAGTTTCATTGATTCTTTGTATTGTTTTCTTTGTTTCTATTTTATTGATTTCAACCCTCAGTTTAATTTCTTGCCCTCTACTTCTCTTGGGTGTGCTTACTTCTTTTTGTTCTAGGACTTTCAGGTGTTCTGTTAAATCCCTAGTATAAGATTTAACCAACTTTTTAAAAAAWTTTTTTATTTGATATATTAATTTGCATTTCATATGATTTCCCCCTTTTCAGGCTCCCCTCTCCCCGCAAGTCCCATAAACCCTCTTCCCTCCCCCTGTTCCCCCATTCACCCCTTCCCTCTTCCCTGTTCTGGTATTTCCCTACACTGCTGCATTAAGCCTTTCCAGAGTCAGGG
>BDUI01007678.1:52077-70730 GCA_002335545.1 Apodemus speciosus
AATTCAGACGAAATAACATAGAATGCAATGCTTTGGGGGATTCTTTTTTTAAAGATCTGTATCCAAGGTTCTTATGTGTAGAATTTGTTTCCTTTACTATTGGGAATGTTGGTGGGAAAATTGTGCACAAGAAGTTTCAAGCGAACCATGTAATTACATTGTAGGGAGAGAATAACAGACTGGGTCTAAGTTTGTTTTTACAGTAAATTATTTTTTAAACATTCCATAAGAATGCTTAAAATATCATTCATTTAGATCCATATATGCAATATTACCCACCTAAAATATTTTTTCATTTTTCTTTTTGCTGAAGTACCACTAGCCCAGCACGGAATTCACTCACTCAAGAAGCCTCCTAAATAGCTGCAATGCAAAATGATGTCTCTCTCTGAAACTCAAAGTGTGTTCTGTTTGTATCACTTTTAAAATAAATTATTTTCTTTTAAGATCTAGATGTGTGGTTCATACGTATAATTTCAGCACTTGAGAGCTGACATGGAAAGAATGCCACAAATTCAGGGCCACTCAGGACATTTAACCTGTCTCAAAAGTAAATAAAAATAAATAAAAATAAAAGGTAGTATGTACTCATTCTTTGAAACAGTAAACATATAGACTACTTTATATATATTGAGCTGGATGAGAAAGCTGACTCCTGTAATCCTAGCGCTTACTCTGGAGAACTCTGGGGTAAGAGTATTACCTTGATTCTGAAAAGAAAAATCAAAATCATTTCACAGAGATCATCAAGGTCAGTCTTGACTACAATTTTCCAGAGCATCAGAGTTAAATATTTTTGGCAACACTTTGTAGAAAAGGGGTGAGAATCTATGCTAAGCACAAGACCTGTGTGCCCAGGATTAATGTCAAAGTGAAGAAGAGGCAAGGTAGAGGCATAAGGTGAAGGAGGGAGTGTTCTTAGGAGCTATAGGTAGTGGGTGATGCTGACCAGTTGAGAGAGAGAGAGAGAGAGAGAGAGAGAGAGAGAGAGAGAGAGAATATGAATATGAACATGAACATGAACAATGAAGAGCACTCAAGTAAATCAAGTCGTCTCTCAGGAATTTGTCCACTGGTTGAAGCACAGTGGCCACGCTAGAAAGGGAAGGTTCCAGCTTTGTCAGATAAGAACTCTGATACCCTGTCCTGAATATGCCACCCTTATTCTTCATGGTAGTGACAGCAGAAGGACATGATTTTTAAAGCTGACTCTTCTCTTAGAGGACTGACTACTCACTCTTTACACCTCTGCCACAAGTGCACTTTTAAGGAGTCTCAGAGAAATATGAGTTGTGTATTGTGGGTGAACTGCTTTCTTTTTGGTAATTAACAAATGGAAAAAATAAGGTGTATCATTAATCTTTTCTTTCTAGTCCACTTCTTCCTTTACATCATACTTTCTTGTGCCCTGCATAAAAACCACAACAAAGGGTAATACATACTTTTTATGGATCTGCATTTATATGTAATATCACCATCCTGATTATTTAAGAGTCTGAAAATCAGTGAAGAAGACCCCAGACTCAGATAGTATGCAAAGAAAAGTGTTTTTTTCTGCAGAATCAACCAGCATGCTGGGGAGGGGAGGGGTCAGCCATTCTTCCAAATGGCAACCCTAGACAAAGGCATGCTGGCCTAATCCTTCTAGAGTTCCACTGGAACTCTAGAAGGATTAGGTAATATCTAATGTGATTGGCAGGGGCCAAAGTGGTGACATTAGTATAACTTTGATTGGCTACTATGTTAGTTCTTCTATATTTAGAGAGCGAGTTAAGTAATCTAAAATTTCATTGGTGGGTGCTGGGGCAGTGGTCTGCATTCTTATGTCATGAACGTTTAACCACAGGATGGGATAGGGCTGACCAGCACAGATGGCCCATCCGGAGATAACATATTTTCCCATTCTTCTGGTTATCTCCAGGCCTTTGGGAGGAGGGTTTATAACCTTATTCCTGGAATTTATGGTCTGTTCCTGGAGCTGGTGACCTATGGCCTAGTCCTTGGATTTATGGTCTGTTCCTGGAACTGGTGACCTATGGCCTAGTCCCTGGGACTGGTAGCCATTCTTTTAAAATTAGTCCTGGTCCTAAAATGGAGATAAATGGGGTTTATGTTGTCCAATTATTAGCGGATGAATTCTTCATAGTTTAGGTATTCACAATGCTGTCATCTAAGTGAAAATGTCCTATTATTTTAGATGTTCCTTCTTGACAAAAAAAAAAAAAAAAAAAAAAAAAAAAAAAAAACTGCATAGTTATGGATAACATTAGTTTAGAAGCCAATTCATTTCAACAGAATAAGATCTGAGATTCAAGTCTTTGACATAACTTCACAGAAATGCAAAAAATTTTGTTGAGGAATGAAACTTCTATCCTGCCTGCTTGGTGGTCACTGCCATGCACCCATACTGTATGTTGAAATCATATATCATCTAGTTAGAGTGGACAGAAAACTGGATGACTTGAGGAAAGGAGATATAGTCTAAGAGTTATGCTTTATAAATCTATGATTTTCCTTTCCTATTTTAAAATGTTCATAATATGGAATAAGGTTAAAGAACATTAGGAAAATGCAAAAATATATGAAAACAAGTAAATATTCTATGTAGCAATAGTCACTACTAATTTATTTTTATTAGGTTGATTCTGGTTGCTGGTTCTGCATACTGGTTGATTCTGCAGAAAAAAACACTTTGTCTTTTTCATATATGTCTCTATACATGCATATTTTTCTCGAATTGTTCCTACATTTTTAAAACAGCACACTTTAAAAACGGATTGGAGAAAAACATGTAATATCAGTTATCACCTTTTCTAGGGAATAGAAGTAACTTTTGTTTACTTAAAAATAAATTTTAAAAAATGTAAATGGTCATAGGGAGAGTGACCAAGAGTACTCAAGAGCACAGTCTGAAAAAAAAAAAAAAACCTAAACTCTGGGTTTCTTCTACTTTAAAATTTCTTTGTACCATGCTCTATATTTTTTTAAAAAAATAAAAGAACTGTCAAAAGTAACTTACTTTTGAATAAATTCAGAATACATTATATTAACTAAAAAAGTACAACCTTTAAGAAGCATCAGTCAGCACATGCTGTGTTGGAGCCAGGTGCTGGGGTAGACTGCAAAGAAGAGCGGCCATGACCCTATAGAAACAAAAACTAGAATTGATTTACAAACTGTTCTCTGTAAAGGAATGATAAATCACTGGCTATTAAAACTCTTTGTATCAGTGAGCTTTGAATTTGATTGAGAGACCTTGTAGTTTGAATATGCTTGGCCCAGGGAGTGGCACTATTTGGAGGAATGGCCTTGTTGAAGTAGATGTAGYCTTGTTGGAGAAGGTGTGTCACTGTGGGCGTGGGCTTTAAGACCCTCATCCTAGCTGCCTTGAAGTCAGCCTTCTCCTGTTTTCCTTCAAAACAAGATTTTAAACTCTCAGCTCCTCCACCACCATGCCTGTCTGGGCACTGCCATGCTCCTGCCTTGATGATAATGGACTGAACCTCTGAACCTGTAAGCTAACCCCAATTACATGTTTCTAAGAGTTGCCTTGGCTGTGGTGTCTGTTCACAGCAGTAAAATCCTAACTAAGACAGAAGTTGGTACCAGAAGTGGGGTATTGCCATGATAGGCTTGACCATCCTTTTCTTTGGAAGGATGTAGATTTGGGGACTTCGGATTTGGAAAGCTGTGGAATGCTTTAAGTGGAGCTTAATGGGCTAGCCTAGTAGAAATATGGAAGGCTTTGGTGTGAGGATGATTTGCACTGTTGAAGACTGGCTCTAGAGGTTTCAGAGGAGAATTTCAGTATGCAGCAAAGAGACTGTTATTATAAAAATTTTGGTGAAGAATGTGTCTGCTTTTTGCCATTGTCCAAATAGTTCRCCTGAGACTAAAGTGAAAAGATTTAGATTAATTGCTTTGACAAAGGAATTTTCAAACAGCCTGGTATAAATTCTGTTGTGTGGTTACTCAAGTTTACTCATAAAGAGCCTTTTGATGAAGAACAGCAAGCTCAAAAAGGAAAAGTACAAAATGTATAGTAATAAAGAGGTACCAGGAAGTGAAATGGAATTGAATCCTATGTTTAAGAAAATGTACAGATTAAGGCAGTGGTGACTTTGGGGCAAGATCCCACCCAGCTAAGCTAGGTCCAAACATGGTGGTAATACATCTTTAATCCAAAGAGACAGAGGCAAGCAGATCTCTGAGTTCAAGGCCAGCCTGGTATAGAGCAAGTTCCAAGTAGGGAAAAACTTAAGTCCAGGCATAGTGGTACACACCTTTGATCCCAGCATTCAGGAGACAGAGCCTTTTAGATCTGTGCAAGGTCAGTCTACCATGCAAGTTCCAGAATAGCCAATAAGGCCATGAAGGAGTTGGGAAACAGAAAGCTGGTGATAATTTAATAGAACAAGGGGGAATGTTCAAGCTCCAGCAAACATCAGAACTCGACTGCTTCAGACATGTGGCTCTGGCTTTAGAGTCAAAAGTAGAAGGGACTACTAGGACAATTGATGCTAGTTAGCTGGAGCTAAGAAATTAGTGGTGATTAAGAAGAGACCAGTGACTGAAGTGAAATCTTGGAAGTGTTTTGTAAGAGCACAAAGAAGCTATGTTCCAGAGATAGCCAAAGTTGTACCCTGTGCTGCAGCTGAACTTGTAGTCTGTAAGAATCACCCTGGTGGTACTGGTATTGAATGTATGAAGCAGTCATGGAGAGCAGCTGAGGCTTGGCACTGTGAGAGGGTAGGGAAGGCCAAGTACTGAAGGTGTCATGCAAAGAAGTTGAGGCTTGGCACAATGAAGAGAGCCTATGAGAGGCTATTGATGAATCCTACTTGCAGCAGAAAAGCCCAGCATATTGGAGATGCCAGTACCATGGGATGACCACTGAAAAACAGCAGCAGCAATGGATTGGAGTCAACCAGAGCCTAGAGTGCTACAGAGGGCAGAGCTGGAGAAATGACACAAGCCCTTTGGAGGAGCCCAGAAGATCATGTGACACTGGAATAAGAAGCTGTAACGTTGAAGTTTCTTTGGATACCCCAAGATGTTTGAGATGCCAGAGCCATAGGATATGTGCTGAGGAAAACTGCTAATGGAGTAGAACCAGCCCAGGAGAAAGAAAGTTGTTGCAGTCAACAAAATGAAAAAGAAGTTGGACATCTGAAGACCTCTTTCACATCAGACATGGAGATGCAGAGTTTAGAGTTTGCCCAGATGGCTTACTGTCTTGCTTTGGGGGTTACAGTTAAGTGATTGGATGAATCTCAGAAAAGACTTTGAACTTTGGACTTTTAACATTGTTGAGACTACTATAGACTATGGGGATTTTGGTAGTTGGACTAAATGTATTTTTTATGATGCTATGGCTAGATATGGCCCCCATAGACTCATATGTTTTAATAAGCCTGTCGGGGCCAGGGAGTGGAATGTGGTGGTTTTAATATGCTGGCCTAGGGAATAGCACTATTTGGAGGGTGGCCTTGGAGTAGGTAGGTCACTTGTGAGCATGGGCTTTAAGACCCTCATCCTAGCTGCCTGGAAGCAGTCTTCTGTGCCTGTGGAACAAAATTTTAAACTCAGGTCCTCCTTTACTATGCTGGCATGCTCCTACCTTGATGACAATGGACTGAATCTCTGAACCTGTAAGCCAGCTCCAATTAAATGTTTTTCTCTTATGTGTGCCTTGGTCATGGTCTCTGTTCACAGCAGTAAAACCCTAACTTAAGACAGGCCTTGCCTCTGAAGATGAAGTGGGGGAGTAATTGACCAAGATTCCTGGGGCTGRAGAGATGATTAAGAGCACTTGTTATTCTTGCATAGGACCTAGGGCTTGACACCCACATGGTGGCTCGGCTCACAACCATCTGTAACCCCAGTTCCGGGGAATCCAACACCCTCATCTGTCCTCTGAGGGCACTGCATACACATGGTATACAGACATATATTCAGGCAAAATACTCATGGAATAAAAATAGACATCTTTTTTAAACTGAAGATTCCCAGTATCAACCACAGGCCTCAAAAGTACATGAATGTACATACACACAAAGAGGTATGCACAGATGTGTACATGAATACATATTCATGTGTACTACACATATACATATGAAGAAAAATTAAAACAAGTGTTCCTGTATATTTAACTCATATATATATATATATATATTGAGCTATGCTCATGATCTCAATAAATGTCAGAATCTTTCTGGATATTGAACAAAAGGTTTGCACATAATTTTTGCTTGTTTCTGTGTTTTAATAGCTTCTTTAAAGGTATGCTATATAATAATTGGTTTGACACTGTCCTGGTTAGTTTTATGTCAATTTGACACAAGAATGAGTCACTGGAGAGGAGGGAGCCTCAATTGAGAAAATGCTTCAATAAGATAGGACTGTGGATACATCTGTAGGGCATTTTCATAATCAGAGAATGATGTGGGGGTTGGGGGTCAGCTATTTTGGGGGGCTACTTCCAGGCAGGTAATACTGGGTTATAGGAAAACAGGCTGAACAAGCCATGAGGAACAAGCCAATAAGCAGTGTTCCTCCATGGCTTCTGCATCAGCTGCTGTTTCCAGGTTCCTGCACTGCTTGAGTTCCTGTTCTGACTTCCTTTGATAGTGACCTGTGATGTAGAAGTGTAAGTCAAATAAACCCTTCCCTCCCCAACCTGCTTCTTGATCATGGTATTTTGTCCTGGCAATAGAAACCCTAAGACAGGCACCATAAGGATGAGCTATATATCAACTTGATTTTAGATTATGAAAGATAGAGGAAGAAAAGGGCCTATGCAAAGTCCACTAACTCCCACCCCCACCATACAAAAAAAAMCCCTGGAATTTTAGCACAAAAAGATATTAGAGAATTCTTGAAAGTTTGCAATATAATATATTTATCCTTTACATGTCTCTTGCATAAGCATGAGAACTGGCATTCAGATTCCTAGAACCCACATAAAAAGTACAAAAAGTGCCTGAAGRCCAAGAGATGGAGAAGCAGAGACAGGAAGATTCCTGGGATTTGCTGTCTCAGTAAGCTTTWGGTTCAGTCTGCCTCCCAAAATAAGTTGGAGACTGTGGTGGTTTAAATTAAATTCCCCCCATAAGTCCATAGGGAGTGGCACTATTAGGAGGTGTGGATTTGGAGTAGGTGTAGCTTTGTTAAAAGAAATGAGTCAGAAAGGGGTGGACTTTGNAGAGATGATTAAGAGCACTTGTTATTCTTGCATAGGACCTAGGGCTTGACACCCACATGGTGGCTCGGCTCACAACCATCTGTAACCCCAGTTCCGGGGAATCCAACACCCTCATCTGTCCTCTGAGGGCACTGCATACACATGGTATACAGACATATATTCAGGCAAAATACTCATGGAATAAAAATAGACATCTTTTTTAAACTGAAGATTCCCAGTATCAACCACAGGCCTCAAAAGTACATGAATGTACATACACACAAAGAGGTATGCACAGATGTGTACATGAATACATATTCATGTGTACTACACATATACATATGAAGAAAAATTAAAACAAGTGTTCCTGTATATTTAACTCATATATATATATATATATATTGAGCTATGCTCATGATCTCAATAAATGTCAGAATCTTTCTGGATATTGAACAAAAGGTTTGCACATAATTTTTGCTTGTTTCTGTGTTTTAATAGCTTCTTTAAAGGTATGCTATATAATAATTGGTTTGACACTGTCCTGGTTAGTTTTATGTCAATTTGACACAAGAATGAGTCACTGGAGAGGAGGGAGCCTCAATTGAGAAAATGCTTCAATAAGATAGGACTGTGGATACATCTGTAGGGCATTTTCATAATCAGAGAATGATGTGGGGGTTGGGGGTCAGCTATTTTGGGGGGCTACTTCCAGGCAGGTAATACTGGGTTATAGGAAAACAGGCTGAACAAGCCATGAGGAACAAGCCAATAAGCAGTGTTCCTCCATGGCTTCTGCATCAGCTGCTGTTTCCAGGTTCCTGCACTGCTTGAGTTCCTGTTCTGACTTCCTTTGATAGTGACCTGTGATGTAGAAGTGTAAGTCAAATAAACCCTTCCCTCCCCAACCTGCTTCTTGATCATGGTATTTTGTCCTGGCAATAGAAACCCTAAGACAGGCACCATAAGGATGAGCTATATATCAACTTGATTTTAGATTATGAAAGATAGAGGAAGAAAAGGGCCTATGCAAAGTCCACTAACTCCCACCCCCACCATACAAAAAAAAMCCCTGGAATTTTAGCACAAAAAGATATTAGAGAATTCTTGAAAGTTTGCAATATAATATATTTATCCTTTACATGTCTCTTGCATAAGCATGAGAACTGGCATTCAGATTCCTAGAACCCACATAAAAAGTACAAAAAGTGCCTGAAGRCCAAGAGATGGAGAAGCAGAGACAGGAAGATTCCTGGGATTTGCTGTCTCAGTAAGCTTTWGGTTCAGTCTGCCTCCCAAAATAAGTTGGAGACTGTGGTGGTTTAAATTAAATTCCCCCCATAAGTCCATAGGGAGTGGCACTATTAGGAGGTGTGGATTTGGAGTAGGTGTAGCTTTGTTAAAAGAAATRAGTCAGAAAGGGGTGGACTTTGAGGTCTCAGTTTAAGCCAGGCCTAGTGACTCACAGTCTCTTCTGCCTGAGGATCCAGATGCAGAACTGTTAGCTCCTTCTCCAGCACCATGTCTCCCTGTATATCATATGCATCCCATCATGACAATAATGGACTAAATGTCTGAACTATAAGCAAACTCTAATTAAATATTTTCCTTTATAAGAGTTGTCATGGTCATGGAGTCTCTTCACAAAACCCTAACTAAGACAGAGAGTGACCAAGGAAGACAACAGGTATTGACCCCTGGTCTCTACAACCACATGCACACTCATGCATGCACACTTACTTGCATGCACAGGTACACACACCCAAACTGGCGTGTACATTCACAACATACTACGAGTACAAAGGCACAGAGACTAATGTAAAGCAAAAAAAAAAAAAAAAAAAAAAATGGATAAAGTAAGTGTCCTTGTGAGAACAGTCCTTGTTTCTGTATTTGTTTTTTGTTTTGTTTTGTTTTTCACCTGAATTCCTGGAGAAGTTAGATCCTGATCCACTATGTAGAAAGGTTGGCTGGCCTACAGCTGTTATCCCACTGTCTTAATTAAGGTTTTATTACTGTGAGGAAATACCATGACCAACACAATTCATAAAGAAAAACAATTGGAGCTGGCTTACATTTTCAGAGATTTAGTTCATTATCATCATGTCAGGAAGCATGGTGGCATGCAGTCAGACATGGTGCTGTAGAAGGAGCTGGGAATTCTACATCTGAATCCACAGGCAAAAGGCAGAGAACTAGTTTGAGCTTCTGAGAACTCAAGGCCCACTTCCTAATGATATACTTCAACTTCCAACAAAGCCACACCTCCTAATAGTCCCACTCCCAATGGACCAAGTATCAAAAACATGAGTCTATGGTGGCCATTCCTATTCAAACCACTACACCCACCCTCTGAAAACCGCAATGTAAACATAATTCCTGAGACACACAAAAAGCACCTAACAGCTGACTTCTCTACCACTTAATAAATGTCCCTCCACTCCACTGTCCTACCACCCTTCAAAAAGCTTACAGGAAGAGTCCTATTTTTGTCCACACATCTTCCCCACTCCTTGCTTCTCTTTGACAGTTTAACAAAATATTTCCCATGAATGGAAAAAAACTCCAAATTTGAATCCTCTCCTTCRTCCAAAGGTTTGACTCTAGACTCCAGGCATTTGTCAGGATCCTGGGATGTTCACTGTCAACACTGTCATTGAAAGTATTCCTAAGCTCTACTTCAGGAGTGGGCTTGCAATGCTTGCCACAGAGAAGTGTTTTGTGCAATTATTTATAGCAACCATGAGTTATGAGAACCCAATGGGAAAACCTTTGAGATTTGAGGATTGTGAGATGAGGCTGTAAGAGAATTCAAATGAGGAGAATATAAGTATTTGCCCTAATCAGATGTGACTAATGCCAAAGACAAGTCTGAAGCAGCCTCCTGATAGTGCTTTAGGTCTCTGTTTTTAGGTTCCAGCACTTTATTCAAGTTCGGAGCAATGATCACAGGGCCAACAAGTCTTTCCACCCTTCCTGAATAAAGTGGCCTCCTTGTATAAGTGAGGCAAGGTCTGCTCCAGCTGGTAAGCACACCTTAGCTATAGAGCCGCTGAAGGCGGACTACCTAGCAGCCTCAGTAGGAAAACAGCCAAGAGAGGAGCACAACCCTGACAAGGGAGGAGCTCTCCGCAGCTGAGGACAAGGCCTGTGCCATCCAAGCTGAGGAGTGCAGCAAAGCTGTGGAGGACTTGGGAGTAATGCAGCTACATATGGGAGGAGTTAAAAGTGGTAAGGAAGGAGCACTGCAAGGTGGGACAATGGAAAATAGCCGAGAAACCCAAAATTCCTGGCGGGAGCGCAACCCCATGACCCAGTCCCTTGAACTGAGGCCCCGCCTTACTGCCAGCCGATTGGACTAGCTAGCACTACCAATCACCAGCCTGCCAGTAGCGGCCTGGCCACGCCCACCTGTTGTGCCGCTCAGCACACTTTAGTTTCAGGATTGTTGCGTCTGTTCACCTAGCTCAAAACTTGCTCTCTGGCTTCCTGGCACCCAGTTTTCCTTTCAGTCTGGTAACATGACAGCAGCGCCTCTTGTGCCAGTCTCAACGTATCCCCGTCAGAGAAGGAAGAGCTACACTTTCTTCTGGTGCTCCCTGGGCATCTATGCAGAGGCCCTTCTGTTTCTACTGTCTGGTTTATCTGGTAGGATCCAGGAGAGAGGCTGTGTTGCAGGGAAGCTGGGAGGAAGGAGCTCAGGAGGACCTGGTAGAGTTCTCCTAGGGTTGTGCAAATGTGTGAGTTTTTCTATGGCTGTGGAAATCATGGAGTCCTCATTCCCAAAGTGCAGACTTCCTTAGTAGGCAGCACTTAAGGGGCAGGCAGCCTGAGTGGAGGGAGGGGTAGACGTTCACCTAGAGCTCTGCTGTGTCAGTAGCAGGTTGCACTGCCTATGCTGTGGGTGAGCAACTCTGGGTTTAGCAGGGAAGGAAAGTCACACTTGGCCTGCTTTATCTTAAGTCAAATTTCTTTGTTGCCCGAGGTAGTATGGACTTTGTTTACACGTGGCTATTTTGTTTGACTTTACAATTTTAGTAGATTTCCCCCTCTCCCCCCCCCACACATATAGCATGTTTAATCATATTCCTCACACCCCTACTCGATGCTTGGCATTATTGTCCATTCCTAGCCAATACAGACAGTGTCTGATTATATTACCAAATGGTTCTGAGATATCTTCCTTTACAGATAAAGTCATAGTAGAAAAGAACATTCTAAACATCACTCCTGAGACAAGAAGTATAAGTAACACTCTGGTTTTCACCTTAGCTCATGAACTAAAACTCAAGGTTTATCCCACCACATTTGGATGGTGTTTCATTACATGAAATAAATACTGCACATGATTACTTTATAAAATTTACACAAAAAACAATACTTCTGCTTTCTTCTGTTTTGCAGCACTCCGTGTTTGTGTCTGATATATACATAATCTTGTTCATGTAGTTTATATGTATTTCTGTATTTTTTATCAGCATCTATTCAGCAACTTTTGCCTTCTATGTTCCAGACTCTGTGCTGGTCCCAAGGATGGACGTTTTGGGAGGCAGTGACAAACCAGTTTTGGTTTTGTGATCCTCTTCTGTTGATTGCTCACACACATATATGTGTAGGAATGTAAGCAGGCACTTTATTGTGCTGATAGATCCCTAGTGGCAGATGCATAGTATATGATCTATAAATATTTGCTAATATTAACCAAAGGTTAACATGAAGGACTTGAACCATGCTCTGGAGTAAAGGAACATGCTTCTTTGACTGGATTTTAAAATGACTGAGGGTCAAGACAAACAACAATCCAAACTATGATACTTTAAACCACTGGTTTGTTACTGTCTTCCTTATATTTGGAACCTTCTCCTGATATTACACATTTGACTATCTTTTCTTCAAACTTAGTTGGCATGTTACCTCCCAGGGAGACCTCCTCTGACTATCCTCAGTCGACCCAGCTTAACCCATCTTTCAATTTGCAATCACACCTATAAAACTGGCTTTTCTGTTTTCTACCTCTCTGATTAGGAAGGCAAGAGATCTTTTCTTTTTTTTCACTCAAGTGACTCCAAATGTTTAGTTTTTTTGTCTGTGTTGGTGTTCTTATAAAATTCAAGTACCATAATATTAAATATATTTGGCCAAGGCATGGAACACAAAAGATTCTTCCTGCTTGCAGAAGGAAAGTTCTTTAAAGAACTTTGCTTTTCATCAATCACTATAAAAATTCACTTCACAAGGAATAGAAGGGGCAGGTACTAGCTTAATAGGAAATCAATGGATTTTTAAGAAGAATAATGTTTAGGATGAGCTAAAAGTTTAAGAAGATTCTGCAGTTATTTGAAATAGAGAAAACCAGATAAAATGAATAGGATATAACATAAATGAAGGGAAACAAGATAAAATCTGAAAAGCAAAATATAGATTGAAACCCGGAAAACATAAAAGGAAAACTCATTGTGCTAGGTAGGGAAAATTAAAGGAGAATAAGGTCTCATTTTTGGAATAACTAAGCAGTTTTAAGTGGACAGTGCTCATTAGGATTGCAGAAGAGAATCTGCCACATTTTGAGGTTGATCTCCTTCCTTCAGAAGCGTGACTGCTTCTTTGAACAAAGCTGCAGTTTCCTGTTATAGCTGCTCTCTTAGGCCTACTTTATGTTTTGCTAAGATCAGTAAATGCATACACTTTATATCTCAGTCTTTACTCTGTGTGCTACAATTTAGGGAATAGTCATTATGTGGTCAATTGCTGAGTTATAAAATACTAGTAAACAGTCAAAAAGGAAAGAAAGAAAAAAGAAATATATGCCTTTCCTTTCTCCAAATGCATAAACTTTTAAAATGACTATTTTCATTATAAAAATCACGACAATATAATCCTTGCAAGTATCTTTGTGGAACTCTTATGTTCCTGAGAGAAGCTGGTGCTGGACATTGTGTCCACATGATGACAAGATTTCATCTTAGCTATTAAACAGTCACATGCGACCTATCTGAAATACCCTGATAGGGGACAGCCCAAAGAAAGGGAACTGTGTGCTGCTTCCAGAGTTGAAGCACAAGATGTTCCCTCTAGGTGTCTAAAAAATGAGAGTTGTTCAGCATTCATAGCTAGGAACTTGGCTGAGGATTAATGTAATCAAAGACATTCCCAGGTGGGACATGGCTGAGCAGTAGTTACTTAGTTTGACGAGAGAGAGAGAGAGAGAGAGAGAGAGAGAGAGAGAGAGAGAGAGAGAGAGAGAGAGAGAGAGAGAGAGAGAGGAGAAAGGTAGAGTACTAAAGAATCATGTGGCTAATTTGGAGCAGTTCAAGCTATGATGTTTTTATCCAATGTGTGAGACAACTTGATCCTTACTTGATCCAACTTGATCCTTGACTTAGTAATCTTGAGTCTAAACTAGAGCTGTTGTAATGTCCCCAAGCATTATAAAAGGCATTTTTTTGAGGACTAACCACAGGATACTGTGGCACCTGCTTTGGGGTGTCTCAGATGAGGACTAGAAAAGGGCCACTGTATTGGCAGTGGTGCCCACTGTGGCCTGGACACACGTTGCCTAGTTTGACACCTAGTCTGCTACCTACTTGGAATGCATTCCTAAAGAGGTTACTCCACCTTGTGATACTTCAGTTTTCTTGTCTTATAGAGGGAAACACTGTTTAAATGATGAGCATGAAGATAAGTTAGTTAAAGATATGCTTAGCACAGTGCTGAGTATTTGGTATTTCTAATTTTTTAAAAAGAATCCTTATTACTATTGCTATGAGAAATAAGTTCTGGTATCTGTTGTTACTGTACTTATGGGAAAATAGAAACCACAGTATTTGGAGTTCACTTTCTAATTATAGCAGTAATGCAGAATGAATCCATAATAAACTAGTAAAGTGTAAATATTTTGACAAGGAAGAAACATTAACACAGAAATGTTTATAGCTAAACTAATAAAAAAWTTTTTAAAAGTGTGGCTGAAAACAGCAAAGAAAATACAATTTTCAGATATCATCAAAACAAATTTCCTGAATAATAAAGAATTTGAATTTTGATTTAAAGAGAATAAAGAATCAATTATAGCACTCACCCAGCTTTGGTCCTGGGTACTAGACAAGTGCTAATTAATGAGACATAGTCCTTAATAGTCTCATTAGCCATGTCTTCCAACAACAGTCATAAAAGCATTGTGGTTTTATATCTTTCTTTTTTAAAAACCAAAACCATCAATCATATCTTTGTTTTACTTTTGAATAAGTGTTATTTAATAGATGTTATTTTTGAACAAGTCACAGTATTCTTGTACTGCTTCTGCTGATTGAGTAAAGAAAGGCATGGCCCAATCATTTAGAATCTTGCTGAGAACATTTCTACTTTTTTCTGTCCTTCCTGCTATAAAATAACATTTTTCAGTTGATAAAAGTGGTACTCACATTTCATCTTCATGTTCTTCCTGTATTGTCCCTAGATGCCTGTGAACTACCACCGCCATTTGAAGCTATGGAACTCAAGGGTACACCTAAACTCTATTATGCAGTTGGAGAGAGAATAGAATATAAGTGTAAAAAAGGATACCTACATCTGTCTCCATACCTGATGATTGCTACCTGTGGGCCAAATCATACATGGGTACATATTTCAGATGTTGGTTGTATTAGTAAGTAAACTCAACTTTTTGTTTGTTTGTTTGTTTGGTTGGTTGGTTGCTTGATTGTTTTCAAACAGTTTAGAATGGAGTCATATAGCCCTATTGCAGGGATGTGTTTACTATGTGTAAAAAAGCTTTGATTTTTTTCCTCAGGTTTTGAGAAATTTATAGGGAATCATTTTTTTCTTGGCATTTAGTTGCTTTCCTAATTGCTACTCTTGTGCTTGCCCTTTGTATTAGTTACTTTCCTGACACTGCGATCAATAACATGACCAGGTTTAATTGGGTTTATGGTCTCAGGGATTAGATTCAAAGTGGTTATCAAGACATGGTGGCAGAAAGAGCTGGGAGCTCACATCTCAGAATGGCAAGCAGGATCAGTGAGAATACTGGTAATAGAACAAGTCTTTTGAAACCTCAAAGCACACCCCATTCCAGTGACATTCTTCCTCCAGTGAGGCTACACTTCCTAATCTTCCCCACACAGCCACCAACTGGGGACCGGCTATTCAAATGCCCTTATGGAGGGCATCTTATTCAAACTACTGTACTCTTATAATRTAATCATTAAATAATCCACAAACCCAAAAGAACCATATGTGATTTTGACTTTGATTCAAATGCAACTGGCATTGGAGCTGGATTAAAATTTTTATTGTTATTTTCTTCTAGAAGTTCAATGTACTATGTTACAGAACCCTTCATTTGGCAAAGTACACTACATAGATGGCAGATTTTCATGGGGTGCTCGAGCTAAATTTACTTGTATGGAAGGGTAAGTTGCTCCTTATGGGAAATAAAGGAAGTAAATGTTCCTGATTTCATTGTTTTACTTCTCTTTTTAAGCATTCAAATAAATATGCTTTAATTTTGCTTCTATATGATAAGTTGTGCTCCTAGCCAAACAATATTTGGGTACTTTATGGAGATAGGAGTGATATTTAATAAATAAATTGAAGGAAAACAAGTCTGTATAATACTTGATGTATCTAATAATAAGTCTATGATAAACATTAAGAATGGGAAAATCTTCCAGGGGTAATGATTCATACCTGTAATTCCAGAACTCAGGAGGATGAGACAGATGGATCTCCATGAGTTTGAGGGCAGTCTGGGACATATAGTGAGTTCCAGGCCAGTCTAGGATACAGATCTAAAGAGGGTGGGTAATTATGGTGACCTTATCCTTCACAATCAAGTATATCTACTGCCAACTCAAGGTTGAAGTAGGGCTATCATGAAATTGAGGTAGAATTGTTAACCAAAGGAGAATTCTGGAAGGTATTAACAAGTCAAAAATTAAGATGACTCATCTTAACCACCATGTGACAGTATATTTCAGTTGGAAAACATTATTTTCTAGGCTGCTAC
This sequence comes from Apodemus speciosus, assembly GCA_002335545.1. NCBI lineage: Eukaryota > Metazoa > Chordata > Mammalia > Rodentia > Muridae > Apodemus > Apodemus speciosus. Next base: position 68,265 of record BDUI01007678.1, read on the forward strand.
TTAACCTAAAGTGTCTCAAAAGGAGGCATTAGCCACCAAATAACAGTCTTTATTCCCTAGGACTCCCTCAGAAGTAATTATGAGTCTTAGGGAAAGTAGGCTGTGATTGTAAACAGAGTTTCATTGATAATTTTTTAACTATATCACATAAAAACACATTCAGTTAAAGCTATGTGGAGGAAATTTTCTAGGCACAACCAAACATTCAGGCCATAAATCTTTCTCAAGGACACTGTAATCTTGGTGAGAAACCCAGTAGATACAAAAGCTATTGAGCAAAATAACAAAGAATATCAGATAAGAATACTTCATGATGGTGACATGAGGGTCCAGAATAATAATCTGTGCATTTAAATCATGGAGACACTTGATAGGATTAATCCTGATCTGTTTCTAGGAAGACATTATGATCATAAAATTAGTAAGAGATAACATTATTTATACTTGCTGTGGGCCAGACTCTAATTTATCTAACTCTCTTGACAATACTATGAAATCTTTATTTTTGTTTGCTTGTTTTTTATGAGAGGTCTCACTATGTAGGCCTGGAGCTTGCTGTGTAGACTAAACTGGCTTTGAACTCACAGAAACATGCATGCCTCTACCTCCTGGGTTCTGGGATTAAACTTGTATGCCATCACACCTAGCTATTTTATGTTTTTAGTTGAGGAACAAAAGAAACTTTAAAAGTTTTGCCAAAGGTTAAGTAGCTGGCAGTCATGGAGCTAGGGCTGGAGCCCAGATAGACCTTCCTAAGGAATCCTTTCTCCTCTGCTTCATCCTCCCAGAGCAGAATGGATGAGCAAAGATGCAGAAGCATAGTTACATGACTGTAGGCAATAGCAAAGACACCAGGTGACATCAGATGTCCCCAGACCACAGTGTGTGCTCACAGACAACTCTTCATCTGATTAGAGTTTATTTTGATTTGTCTAATACTTTCATTATACCTTAAACAAACCTATCACTCAAACTACTACATTAAGGGGAAAAACAATTTAAAACTGTCCTTCATTATTGAGTATATCTTACCAGCTACCAAAGAAAATAGTAACTTTTTCTTTGCTCATCTAGTTATTACTTAGCTGGTATGTCAGTTCTACACTGTGTGCTTAAAGGTGATAATGCATACTGGAATGGCCATCCTCCAAGTTGTGAAAGTAAGTACATTTTCTTTTTAAAATTTAGACTATGAATTCTCAACCTTTTTGCCTGAGGACCCTATTATGATTTTAGATTGATAAGTACCCAAAAAAACTTTTCACTGTTGCTATATCTATTGATATGAATCATGTTGGAGATGTTTTAAAATAATTATTTCTTTTTAAGGACAATAAACCCAATAAAATGTTTTTAATTGAAATTTCAGAAAGTGAGGCTAAGGATACTGCTTTATGGTTTTGTAATCTCTTCAATATTTGTCTTAGAGAAAGACTTTGGGAGTTAATTCCCTTGATTATCAAAATTTGTAGCTTCTGTGAAAACTTATTGTACTGTGAGGATGAAAATGATAAATGATATCTTAGTATGATTGTAAGCCACCAACTAGCCTAGTGAATGAATGTAGCTATCTCTTAAAACACATTTCTTATCAGTATTCAGTTTTAATTTTTTACATTACAGTTTTTCATCAGCTGATCATCATCTTTTCTATAAAGTAGCACAAAATTTAGCATGGTCTCACAAATTCTGTGTTTTCCCTTAGGAAAAATGAATATTTGTCCTAAAAGATCATTTCTTAGTGGTTTAAACTTGGGGTGATGGATTTTATCATGGAAACTATCTTCTAGATGAAAACTGAGGTCATAAATAACATAGCAATCATGTATTGAAGAATTTGTTTACAATAATTTAAAGAACTTTCTAAGATTGTAGTGAGTAAAGACACTATCTCACTATTAACTTTTATTTCTCTCTTTTCCTTTTTATAAAGAAGTTTATTGTTTACCACCTCCAAAAATAAAAAATGGAACACACACCTTTACTGATATAAATGTATTCAAATACCACGAAGCAGTAATTTACAGTTGTGATCCTAACCCAGGGCCAGATAAGTTTTCCCTTGTTGGGGCAAGTGTGCTATTCTGTGCTGGCCAGAACACCTGGAGTAACAGCCCTCCAGAGTGTAAAGGTAATCATCTTTTCTTCATTCATAAACAATTTTACCTAAAAGTAAACATAGTAAGCATATGTACTTCCTCCTCTTATGAAACTATGTTCTAATTTAATTTCATAGCTTTTAAGTTAAATAAAAAAAGTAATTCTAGTTATGCTGTTCTCATTTCCTGGTATGTGAGCTACTACCCATAGCCATGAGGTAGGATATTTCTGTTTGAAAGAACCAAAAGCAATATATACTGGCTGGATAACACTGATAAGAAAGTGTTCTCTTAGCATCATACTGAGTGAAGTAACCCAGTCACAAAAGAATACCCATGGCATGCACTCACTGATAAGTGGATATTA
>BDUI01007682.1:38238-49178 GCA_002335545.1 Apodemus speciosus
AGGCTTAATATGCTTTTAAGAATGCATTAAGCATATTAATGCCATTATTAGGAGGAAAGCTTTTAATTGCAGCTCAAATCTTCATTTCCCACTTTGTAATATAATCCTAGTTCCTAATGGGTCAAATCTCTGGCTCAGTCAGCGATTTGCAACCAGTGAAAGTTCCAGGAATGTCTCCAAGACAGTCTGAAGGTCAAAAGACTAGATCATCTCTACATCAGTCAATTCTCAGCAACTCGAGGATGTCAATCACAGGGAAGGATCAGCTAACCTATCTTGGCACAGAACTCTGACTGATTTAATGTTCAGAGCATCTGTTGTCAACAAAAGAGAATTGAGGGAGAAGAGATTCAATTTGTTAACTTTCATTCTCAGGCAGTCAAGGCATACACTAGAATAWATATACTGTTTATTCTCTGGACTGGTGGCATTTTCCTGTTTGCTTTTATCGCGTATTTCATTTAGCTCAACAAATCTAACTTTTTACTTTATCATTTCCTTTGAAGCTGAGACCTCTGGGGTTCTGCAAGGAGCTACTTGGATGAGGCTTACACAGGACTGAAAACCTGGCAGTGTGGTAACAAGGTGACATGAAAAATTGTTTCAGCACACAACAGTTTAGAAAACAACTTTATTAAGTTTTACCCTAAAGAAACCTGTGTATATTTCCRTTGCTGGTGTAAGAGCCTGATTTGTTTTTATTTCTGCCTTCACAGTGGGTGGTAGAAAGATTGAATTTGGAGCACARTGGTCTTTGTTTTATATTGTATATGGAGATKATTTACTATCTTAGTATGAGCTTATTAGTAAATCAAAAGCTATAACACAAATTATATAATAATATACTGTCAATTAAGATTATATTGTAGACACCACCGTTAAAAACTCAAAAAAAATTTTATCCTCACTACAACCAGATACTAGGAAAGAAGACAAGGAATCAGAATTATATCTCTTGTTATATCACTTGAGATCTCTAACTTAGAGTTAAGGAAAGTAGGAAGAAAGAAGGAATGCTGATGATGTAGCGAAGGGCATATATATACTGACAGATGGTGAGTCGAGACTTCTGTGAAATTACTATTCTCTGAAAATGAGGAGCATGACGTGTAGACTAGTAGAAAAACTGAAATAACTAAGAAGCCATAATAAGTACAACTTTTGAAATCCAATTCACTTATATATGTGTTGGTATGATGAAGAAATAAATGTGTAGTTTTACATATTACAACACATTTATTTGGAATGATATCACAGCCAATTTTCAACAGTAAGTAATATAGTATTTATAAACTTCTAACAGTGCTTCCATTTAATAAACCAATAAGTAAACAATATTTATAAGTGCATTATAGTTTAATATTCATAGGGTACACATATGGTTATTTTATTTGTTTTTATGTTTACATAGGGAAAAAAAACAAATGTCTATTAATCTCGGATTAGGCACATACTAGAGATCAACATAAAAATTTCATCCTTGATGAACTTAACTAAGGAATGAGTTTATTAAGACTGTATGAGTTATTATATACAAGAGTACATAGATTATATTCATGCAATATATTCTAGTTGTGGTGTCTATTCCTCCTACTTTTCTGAGCCCTCACCCCAGGTTCACGATATTTCTCTATCTCATTAAAAATCAACAGTTATCCAGGGAATACTAATAAAAATTAAAAGCAAACACATAAAATCACATTAGGACAAAATAAGCAAGAAGTAAGCCAAGGAAAGTGCACAGGAAATGCATATAGGCACAATAACACACAAGTTTTTACACACAGGAATCCCATAAAATTTTAAACAGGAAATTATAATATATATGCAGAGAACATCTAAGTTTTCTCTTAAAGTCCTGAGTTAACATTATGAGATGAAGAAGTGTTCCCATCTGTCTTTTCCTCAAGTTTACCTGCAAATTCTATTCTATTTTCCCATCCTAGGGATATCCATTCATCCTCCATGTTATTTTTTATCTGGGTTATGGGTTGTAGCTAATTGTCCTTTACTTAATATCCAATGTCAACATACAAGTGCGTACATACCATGTTTATTCTTTTGGGTAATGGTAATCTTACTTAGGATGATTTTCTAGGTCCATCTATTTTGCCTGAAATTTTCATGTCAACATTTTAAACAGCTGAGTAATACTCTATTGTGTAAATGTATCACATTTTCTTTATTTATTCTTCAGTTCATGGACAGCTAWGTTGTTTCCAGTTTCTGTCTACTATAAATAAAGCTTCAATGAACATTTGAACAAGTTTCCTTGTGTTACAATACAGTATACTTTAGATATATGCACAAGAATGATAAAGCTGGATTTTGAGGTAAATCTATTCCCAGTTTTCTGAGGAACCACCATATTGACTTTCMAGAGTGGCTGAACAATATTGCTTTCTCAGCAGCAACCTCTGTTCAAGGGAGAGTTCCCTTGATCTACATYCTCATCAGCATGAAATGTCAATTATGTTACTGATGGAAGCCATACTGACAAGTGTAAGATGAAATCTCAAAAGTAGTTTTGATTTGCATTTYGTTGATAGCTAAGAATGTTGAATATTTTAAGTGTTCCTAGGTTATTTCAGATTCAATGAAATGATTCCTAATGATAGTGTGTTGTACTCATAGACCAGTAATTAGCCAAATTAATTGGCATSWGAGGGATGTCATCCAACAACTGATGGGAAAAGATGCAGAGACCCAGAGACAAAGACTAGGTAGATCCAGGGGAACACTGTAAAAGAAGGGTGAGATGGATCATAAAATCCAGAGAGGGTGAGAACTTCAGGAGAGCACACACCACAGAATCAACTAAGCAGGACTGATAGAAGCTCAAAGAAACTGAAGCAAAAAACATGGGCCCTATATGTGCCTGAGCTATGTCATTTCTACATATACTGCATAGTTGTATAACTTGGTATTTTTTGTGGGAATCCCAAAAGTAGGAGTTGTATGTGTCTCCATTTTTTTTTGCCTGTTCATGAGATCCTTTACTTCCTCCTGGGTTACCACATTCAGCCCTCATATGAGGGTTTGTGTCAAGTTTCATTGTGACTTGTTAGGCTATTTATGGTGTATATCCCTGGTTTATATATTGCTCTTTTGGCAGGGAGGGAGGAAACAGGAGATGTTCAGGGAGAGAAGGGAGGCAGAGGAAGGACTACTAGGAGGAGTGGAGGGAGGGGAAACAGAGGTAGAGGTGGAATATGAGAGAAGATTAAAATTTAAAAAAGAAGAAAAAGTCAGTACAATGAGTTTTCTTAATTCAAGTAAAAGCAATTATCAAAAATTTCAGTTTGACGACTAGTGAGATTTATTGATGGATTCACTGAATACACAGAGTGAAAAATGAAGTATAATGGGGACAAGCACTTGCCTCTAACCCTGACAACATGATTTCATCCTCTGGGTCTTACAGAGTAGAAGGATAGAACGAATTCTCAAACACTGTTCTAAATTTACCACACGCACTCCCCTCAATATATAATGAAGTTTTGTAAAAGATAAAAACTAGACAAAGAATTTCTAATGATGACACTGAGTTTATTTTCTGTTTGCCAACTACTGCTTTGTGTTTTGTGATTTGTTTCTCCAGTACTTTCTCCCAATCTGCATCCCTCCTGTTCCCCATCCCCACCTGCCCCAAGTCTACCAGCAAAATCTATCCTATTTCTGTTTCCCAAGAAGATCCTTATGTCCTYGAAAGAGATACAAATCAAAGGGCATTTTGGAAACAAAGTAGAAACCTAGTGCAATAGAAAATTCATGGACTCTTCAGAAGAGTAACCCCAGCAAAGACTCCTAGTAATGAGGGACATGKAGCCTGAACAAGCCATCTTCTGTAAGAACAAAAGTCCATAAGTAGAGGAATTGGGACACAAACCCAGACCCAAAACCTACAGTTTGTCTTGCCAGTAGAATATTCTGGGCCTGGAGCCTCATATAATCATCATCAGAGAGAACAGGAGACTTCATTCAGCACTTGATAGGAGCAGATACAGAGTACCACAGCCAMACATTATGCAGAGTTCAGGGAGCCCATAGAGGAAGTAGCTTTGTGTTCTTGTAGGAAACCAAACAATGGGAGTCATGGCTGTCTCTGACACTTTTGCCTGATTGTGGGACCCTTCTCCTACTATTGGGTTGCCTCTCCTAGCCTTGACATGATGGTATGCACCTGATCTTATTTGCAGCTCATTATGTCATGTTCAGTTGATTGACCATGGAGGCCTGCTCTTTTCTGAGGGGCAGATTAGGGGCTGATGAATTTGGGGAAGAGGAGAAGTGTGAAAGAGAGACTGGGAGAGGGTGAAGAGGGGAAAATGTCATTAATATGCAGTATATAAAAGGATGGTATCACAGAATTGTTCTCCTGTTTCATTGCTATGACTGCCAAGCTAAGCATATCTCTACTAGCAAGACAGAAATGGGGTTAATATAATAATAACTATGTGCAATTGTCTAGTGAAATGACTCCAGGGTCCTATAATATTAATTTTACATCAATAGTAAACATACAATATAAATAATAACAATGTATCTTACAAATCTGGTAGAAACTAACACAATACTCTTGCTACAATAAATGCAAACTCATCTTTATGTAAGAAACATTTGTGGACTAGAGCTACTTATCCTTACATTCACTGACAAGTAACCTCTTTGCTACTTCTAATAGAGGATAGAGAATAAAGCCAATACAGCAATGGTTTAATTACATTATAAAATTGATACAGTCTTTCCTTCTACAYACATAAAATAAATGTTAGGTTTTCAAATTCTCCTGAATACTTGCACCTATGGAATTCTAGAGTAGAAAATACACAGTGTTCAAGAGAATGAATTAGTGTCCAGATAACAGGGTACATGTAACTGAACAACTTACTCCCTGTTCTAGTGCCTAAAGTTATGTAGATGGATAACTAGATGACTTAGTAGAGAACAGGAAGATAAAATAAAATTTTCTTCCCCCTAGACAAAATTGTCACCACTTCTTCATTGTGCTCTATGTTGATTTCCACAGATCAGCTGCTACTAGGCAGAGTTAGGTCTCTGCTCAAACAGTTCAGCAGTGTAAGTTGAGTCTGATTTCATTTCTGATAACCTTTCTAATAACCTAACCTCTGATAAGCCTTTCTAATAACTTYCGACAAGATGAAAATCAAAATATACTCATATATATCCATCTAAATGAAAAGAAAATTTGGGAGAAGTTGTATTTGAAGGATAATTGGTATAAATTTTCCAAAATAAAGACAAGATGTTATGACATGTTTCAAAAGTTCTGTGAACACTAGTAAACAAGATACATTGAAATCAGGCATACATGTGTATACAATGAAACTGGGTATACACATATATACAGTGAAGTCAGTCATACATACATGTACAATGGCCAAATGATTTCCAGTGAACAACAGTTCTGCAGCTCATGAGAGAAAGTATAGTTGCTTCAGAAGTTGATGCTGAATCAACTGAATATTGATTTGGAAAAAACAAACATTTACGTTACTTTAGACTACAGMTAATCAGTTTCTAATATTGATAACTACATATGAAATATAAAATACCAAAGCTTCAAACATTTCATATCAATTATCTTTATATTCGAAATGCACTCACCATAGTATTATTCTGTATTAAATTATTTTATTTATTTACATTCCAAAAGTTGCCCCAGTTCCTGGTCCCCCCTCCCTGAGCTCTTCACCCCATCTTCCCTTCTTCTTCCTCTAATAGGGTGCTACCCCACTCAGCGACCTACCCCCATCTCATCCCCACCAGCATCTCTATTCCCTGGGGCAACAAGTTTCCACAAAATTAATCTCATCCTCTCCCACTGAGGCCAGACAAGGCAGTGCTATGTTACACATGTGTCCAGAAACACAGACCAACCCACATATGCTTCTTTGTTTTTGGCTAAGCTTCTGGGAGCTCTGAGGAGTTTGGCTTAGTTGGCACTGTTGTTCTTCCTATGGAGTTGTAATCCCCCTCAGCTCCTTCAGCTCTTTCCGTAACTCTTCCACATGGGTCCCGACCTCACTCCAATGATTGGCTATAAGTACCTGCATGTGTCTCAGAAAGGTGCTGGTAAAGCCTCTCAGAGGACGGCCATGACAGACAAACACTTGTCTGCAAGCACAATATGGATGGCATCAGTAATTTTGCTAGGGTTTGGTGGGAGCACATTGGATGTATCCTCAGCTGGGCTTGTCACTGGGTGGCATTTCTTTTGGTCTCTGCTCCATTTGTCTTCCTGTATTTCCTTTAGAAAGGAACAATTCTGGTTTAAAATTCTTTAAGTCGGGTGGTTGGTCCCTTGCCTCAGCTGGGGGCTCTGTCTAGCTCCTGGAGGTGGTCTCTTCATGTTCCATCTTCACATTGTTGGGCACTTCTAATGTCATCCCCATGGAGTCCTGGTAGTCTCTCAGATCCCATGACTCTGGGGCTTTCTAGAGGTTCCCCTGCTCCCCCATCCCCACTGGTAATTATTTTGATTCATTCTCCTTGTCCTATGGACTTCTCTCCTGTCTCCCCSATGCCTGATCCTGGCTTCCTCTCCCCTTTTGCCCTCCCCTCTCCTACCCAGGATCCTCCTTCCCTCTGCTGCCCCCCTATCCCCATGATTATTTTGTTCCCCATTCTAAGTGGGTTTGAGGTAGCCACACTTGGGTCTTCTTTCTTAGGCACCATATGGTCTGTGAATATCATGAWTATTCTGAACATTTTAGCTAMTACCCACTTCTCAGTAACTACATACCACACATATCCTTTTGGRTCTGCGTTACCTCACATAGGATTATATTTTCTTTTTAGATTTATTTATTTGTTACATATAAGTGCACTGTAGCTGTCTTCAAACACACCAGAAGAGGGCATTAGATCTCATTATGGATGTTTGTGAGCCACCATGTGGTTGCTGGGATTTGAACTCAGGACCTCTGGAAGAAAAGTCAGTGCTCTTAAACACTGAGCCATCTCTCCAGCCCCTGGATGATATTTTCTAATCCCATCCATTTGTGGTACACACATGTAATCCCAGCACTTGAGAAATATAGGCAATAGGATCAGGGTATATGATCCTATTCTGTTACACAGAGAATTCTTGGCAAACCCTCAGATATAAGACACCTTGTCTCAAAGAAATAAACATAAAAGAATAGTACTGAAATTAGAATGCAGATTATGGAGTGGGTAAGAAACTCAGTATTACATAAGTCAGAAAACTGGTGTCCAAAGTAATCCAGGTGTATTATATACCAATGCAGTTATATATAACCTTGAAATTTCACTGTCTGAGGCCCATAGACCTACAAAGAAACTTGAGCAAAAATATTATTCATCTATTTCATAATAGAATAATCTTATTACTAATACATTAAAAGCACAAAAATTCAATATTTAAGGAAACACTAATCAAACACCAGCGGMATATTATATCAGTAAGTTGAGAAAATCATAACTATAATGAAAATATAAAACCTAACAATATAAAATTAAAGATTTTATGACTTCTGTGAGTTGGAGTAAGTTTGAGGGAACCCTCTTAGGAGATTTGCTAAGCAATGTGTATGGGATTAGCATATTGTCTTGTAGGGCAGTATCTGTTTATTTTATTTTGAACATTTACTGGAAATGTTTGGCATCCTATCCATTTTCCTTAGGGACTGTCTGATTTCAATACTCTGAATGACAATTTCCTACTTGAGACTTGCTCATGTTTTATGCCAGAAATTCCCTATTTAAATCAGTTGTAGAATCCAAACCACTGGTGACTTGAAGGTGCTGGATTCTGAGATTCTCTTTCAGTAATTACTGACAGGTATAGGCAGTTGATGCCATGAAGCCTTGACCATGGATTAGGATGCCTAAAGCAGTTTTTCTACCTGTCTGCCAAAGTTCTGTAGTAAGAATGATTAACAGTTACCCAAAGTGCTTAATGTTGTGCTCTATATTAGACATCTTGTCCTTTTATACTTTTAATCTTAACTACTTATACCAATATTCTCTTCCAAGATTTGTTATTTGGAGAAYGCAAACTCAGACAATAATCACTGCATACATAAGAAATATAATCATATGTAAGAGAATAGATTGAACACTTATTATGACTTTGCTATTCACAAAAATCCAAATTGGAAATAATTCAAGGGTTGATTATTATTAGAAGGAATAATACATTTCTTATGATAACACATTGTACTATGAAGCAATGAAAGACAATGAATCATTAGCAAGAAGAATGACACTGTGCTCTTTACATGTATACTTAGTATAAAATAAAACTGACAGAAAATACATGAAGAACAAACTTGCAAACATATTTGAGTCCAAAATGAGGCAATAAAAATTCAAACAACCAAAGTAAGGGGTGCTTCAGTCCTCCTTAGAAAGGGGAATAAAATACTCATGGGAGGAAATAGGGAGACACAGTGTGGAGCAGAGACTGAAGGAAAGGCCATCCAGAGACTGCCCAACCTGGGGATCCATCACATATACAGTCACCAAAACCTGACACTATTGTGTATGTAAACAAGTACTTACCAAAAGGAGTATGATATAGATGTCTTCTGAGAGGCTCTGCCAGAGCCTGACAAATACAGAGGCAGATACTCACAGCCATCCATTGGACTGAGCATGGGATCCCCAATGGAGGAGTTAGAGAAAAGACTGAATTACCTGAAGGGGTTTGCAACCCCATAGGAAGAACAATATGAATCAATCAGACCACCACAGAGCTCCCAGGGACTAAACTACCAACCAAAGAGTACACATGGAGGGACCCATGGCTCCAACCGCATATGTAGCAGAGGATGTTCTGTCCAGCATCAATGGGAGGAAAGGACATTGGTCCTGTAAAGGTTCAATGTCCCAGTGTAGGGGAATTCTTGACTGAGGAGGCAAGAGTGGGTGGGTGTGTGGTTGGGGGAACACCCTCATAGAAGCAGGGGGAGGGGGGATAGGATAGGAGGTTTCAGGCAGAGACTGGGAAAGAGGATAACATTTGAAATGTAAATAAAGAAAATATCCAATAAAAAAATCAAAGTAACTACTTACTTCTGTGAAAGTTATTATTGTTTGAAACAAATAATAGAAAGCTATGTGAGCTGGTGATATAATTGCATTTCTTAATTAAAAACTTTTATTTAATCAGTAAACTAWTATCATAATTTTTTCTTCCAGGTAGGTCTTATTTTGATACATAGTTTACTTAMCAAACAAATACAAACACAAGCATCCTAATGTCAACTGAACTTAAACTTCTACTGTAATATGGAGGTTTATATTTTCTTTTAAGTTTTATCACTGTTGTTGTGGTAGAAAAAAAATGCCTGACAAAATGTGACTTAGGAAAGAAAGAGTTTATTTGGATTAGGATTCTAAATATCTCTCATTATTGCAGAAAAGTCAAGGCAGAATCATAAAACATTGCATCTATATTTAAGAGCAGAAAGGAAAAACTACCTCCTTACTTGTTGCTTGCTTTAGGCTACATATATAGTTTYTTATACACTCCAGGACTAGGGAATTCATTCATTCATTTCAGTGTATTTAAGAAACAGTTACAAATAATATATTTTTAATCAATTACAATTGTTCTGGTCCAAAAGACCAATAGAAGAYTGTTATCATGGGGCTTTGTCACAGACATTTATGGGGTTAAATAAGAAGATAATATGAAAAACTCTGATGAACCTACAGGACATATCTGATAAAACTAATTAAAATGCAGGACAGACACAAGTAGTTAAATAGGAAGTCAATTAATGGTTCTTATTTTCAAGTCAATTAAAATTCCTATTTTGTATTTTAGTTTTTGATATCTGGTAAAATAACACTGCTACATCTTTTCTATTTCTTCCCCTAGTTTTATTCTCTGCCAGAATTTGAGTGATTAACAGTAAAACCCAATTTTATTTATTGGCTAAAAACTGACTATAATTCTAGCTCCAGGGAGACATAGTAACTCTAACCTTACTAGTCACTGGCATTCATGTGAATGCACCTATTCCCATTAGAAAACTTATAATTACAAATAAAAATACAAATTGTTTAAAAATTTACATTAATCTTTTGCCAGAATATTTTTCTATATAAGATATGAGAAATAGTGCTTAAAATTATGAACAAAAATATGCCATAGGAAGAATAGATAGGTAAAAAATTTTGGTTATTTCTTTTTTGAAACCTAATGCTTTATTAAAAAATCAAAATACTAAGATATTGTGTTTACTCTCTAAGACCCTTGAGGACAAGGGCACAGGGGAAAATTTCCTCAACAAAACACCAATAACTTATGCTCTAAGATCAAGAATTGACAAATGGGACCTCATAAAACTACAAAGTTTCTGTAAGGCAAAGGACATTGCTAAAAGGACAAAACGGCCACCAACAAATTGGGAAAAGAACTTTACCAACACCACATCCAACAGAGGGCTTATATCCAAGATATACAAAGAACTCAAGAAGGTAGACTCCAGAGAGCTAAATATCCCCCTTAAAAAATGGGGTCAGAGCTAAACAAAGAATTTTCACCTGAGGAATATCGAATGGCTGAGAAGCAACTAAAGAAATGTTCAACATCCTTAGTCATCAGGGAAATGCAAATCAAAACAACACTGAGATTTCACCTCACACCAGTCAGAATGGCTAAGATCAAAAACCCAGGAGAAAACAGGTGCTGGCAAGGATGTGGAGAAAGAGGAACACTCCTCCACTGCTGGTGGGGTTTCAAGCTGGTATTACCACTCTGGAAATCAGTCTGGTGGTTCCTCAGAAAACTGGGAATGATACTTCYAGAGGACCCCACTATACCATTCCTGAGCATATACCCAGAGGATTCCCCAGCATGTAATAAGGATACATGCTCTACTATGTTCATAGCAGCCCTATTTATAATAGGCAGAAGCTGGAAAGTACCCAGATGTCCCTCA
>BDUI01007684.1:39701-55306 GCA_002335545.1 Apodemus speciosus
CATAAGTTTTGGTATGATATGTCTTCATTTTTATTAAATTCTAAAATGTCTTTAAATTTCTTTCTTTATTCCTTCCTTGACCAAGCTATCATTAAGAAGAGCATTATCCAAACTTCACATGTATGTGTGTTTTCCACTGTTTTCTTTTAACTAAAGACCAGCCTTAGGGTATGGTGATCTGATAAGGTGCATGGAATAATTTCAATATTTCTGTATCTGTTGAGGCCTGTTTTGTGACCAATTGTATGGTCAATTTTGTAGAAGGTACCATGAAGTGCTAAGAAGAAGGTATATTCTTTTTGCTTTAGAGTGGAATGTTCTATAAATATCTCTTAGATCCATTTGGTCTATAATTTCAGTTAGTTTCACTGTGTCTCTGTTTAGTTTCTGTTTCCATGATTTGTCCATTGTTGAGAGTGGGGTGTTGAAGTCTCTCACTATTATTGTGTGGGATGCAATGTGTGCTTTGAGCTTTAATAATGTTTGTTTTATGAATGTGGGTGCCCTTGTGTTCAGAGCATAGATGTTCAGAATTGAGAGTTCATCGTGGTAGACTTTTCCTTTGACCTGTATGAAGTGTCCCTCCTTATCTTTTTTGACAACAAAATCAATTTTTTGTTGAAAATCAATTTTACCTGATATAATAATGGACACTCCAGCTTGTTTCTTGGGGTCATTTCCTTGGAAAATTGTTTTCCAACCTTTGACACTGAAGTAGTGACTGCCTTTGTCACTGAGGTGGGTTTCTTGCATGCGGCAAAAGGTTGGGTCCTGTTTAGGGATCCAGTCTCTTAGTATGTATCTTTTTATTGGGGAATTGAGACCATTGATGTTAAGAGATATTAAGGAAAAGTGACTTTTGCTTACTGTTATCTTCTTTGTTAAAGGCGAAATTCTGTTTGTGTCTTCTATTGGGTTTGTTGAAAGATTATTGCTTTTTCTTCAGTGTGGTTTCCCTCCTTGTGTTGGTATTTTCCACACATTTTCCTTTGTAGAGCTGGATTTGTGGATAGATATTGTGTTAATTTGCTTCGGTCATGGAATGTCTTGTTTTCTCGTCTATGGTAATTGAAAGTTGGGCTGGATATAGCAGTCTGGGCTGACATTTATGTTTTCTTAGGATCTGGATGACATCTGCCCAGCCTCTTCTGACTTTCATAGTCTGGTGAAAAGTCTGTTGTAATTCTGATAGGTCTGCCTTTATATGTTACTTGACCTTTTTCTCTCACTGCTTTTAATAGTCTTTCTTTGTTTAGTGCATTTGGTGTTCTGATTATTATGTGATGGGAGGAATTTCTGCTCTGGTGCAGTCTGGAGTTCTATCGGCTTCTTGTATGTTCATAGCATCTCTTTCTTTAGGTTAGGAAAGTTTTCTTCTATAATTTTGTTGAAGATATTTACTGGCCTTTTAAAATGTAAATCCTTGTTCTCTTCTATACCTATAATCCTTAGGTTTGRTCTTCACATTGTGCCTGGATTTCCTGGATGTTTRRGGTAAAAAGCTGTTTACATATTGCATTTTCTTTAACTGTTGAGTCAATGTTTTCTGTGGAATCTTCAGCATCTGAGATTCTTTCTTCTGTCTCTTGTATTCTGTTGTTGATGCATCTATGACTCCTGAATTCTTTCCAAGGTTTTCTCTATCCAGAGATGTCTTACTTTGTGACTTCTTTATTGTTTCTACTTCTACTTTTAGATCCTGGATGGTTTTGTTCAGTTCCTTCACTTGATTATTTGTGTTTTCCTGTAATTCTTTAAGGGATTTTTGTGTTTCTTCTTTAAGGGCTTCTGCCTTTTGACCCATGAACTCCTGTATTTCTTTAAGGGATTTTTTTTGTGTGTTTCATCTTAAGGGCWTTTATCTGCTGATGGATGTTCTCCTGTGTTTCTTTAAGGGAGTTTTTTAAGTCTTTCTTGAAGCCCTCTATCAGCATCATGAGATACCAGCAGCACCCAGGGCATTCGAGAACCTGCAGCCTGTAGGGCATTCAACACTTGCGAAGTCTGCCATACAGAGGACCCCCCCCCCCATCTCCTGATACTTCCTGGAGAACCAGCTGTATACAGGACATTTGAGAGAAAGGGAATCCCAGGAGTAGAAATACACAGGCCTGCAGGACAGAGAACCCACAGCCAGAGACAGCAAGCCCAGCTAACAGCAGAGATAACTAGATGGCCAAAGGAAAACATGAGATCATTATCAACAGAAACCAAGGCAACATAGCACCATCAGAACCCAGTTCTACCACAACAGCAAATCCTCGATACTCCATCACATCAGAAAAGCAAGAGCTAGATTTAAAAATCACATCCCATGATGCTGATGGAGGACTTCAAGAAGAACATTAATAACTCCCTTAAAGAAATACAGGAGAACATTGTGGTCTCCCTTGTGCCAGAACTGGCAGGGGTCTACCACGTCAGAACAAATGTGGCAGGGGCGTGGGGCAGGGGGTGGCAGAGGAGCAAGACCTCATCTTTAAAAAATATCATGACTAATGACAAACTGAGTCCATAAGAACAATATTATCTTAATGCCAAAACAAAACAAAGATACCTTAATCAAAGGCTAGTGTGAGGATATAAGTATCCAAAGTAAAAGTATTTGGATGAAGCATAAACACATATATAACATTATGAAGGACAAATAAATCATCTGAATACATACTGAAATAGCATTTGGCAAAAACATAATATTGCCTTATGATTAAAAAGTCTTCAAGTGGGAACTGAAAAAAAAATCCTTCAGCTTTTGAAGGGTATCTACACATAGTACAGTGCTTGCATTACTTAACTATGTGATACCAAAAGCTTTCTCTTAAGATCAGGAGTAAAACCAGCATGTCTATTGTCACCACTTCACGTACATACTGAGTTCTTTTTCAGCCAATGATGCAAGAAATACAATTACATTTTATTACATGGGAAAACTTCCTTATCTGACAGAGGGATAATATCCACTATATGCAAAGAAATCAAGAAGTTAGACTCCAGAGATCCAAATAACCCTATTAAAAATAGGGTACAGAGCTAAACAAAGAATTTTCATCAGAGGAATATCAATTGGCTGAGAAGCACCTAAAGAAATGTTCAACATCCTTAGTTGTCAGGGAAATGCAAATTAAAACAACCCTGAGATTTCACCCCACTGGTCAGAATGGCTATGATAAACAACTCAGGAGTCTGCAGGTGCTGGAGAGGCTGTGGAGAAAGAGGAACAGTCCTCCACTGCTGGTGGGATTGCAAGCTGGTAAAACCACTCTGGAAATCAGTCTGGCAGTTCCTCAGAAAACTGGGCATAATACTACTGGAGAACTCTGCTATACCACTCCTGAGCATATACCCAGGGGATTCTCCAGCATGTAATAAGGATACATGCTCCCCTATGTTCATAACAGCCCTATTTATAATAGCCAGAAGCTAGAAAGGACCCAGTTGTCCCTTAATGGAGGGATGGATATAGAAAATGTGGTATATATACACAATGGAGTATTATTCAGCGATTAAAAACAATGAATTCATGAAATTCTTAGACAAATGGATGGAACTGGAGAATATAATCCTGAGTGAGGTAACCCAATCAGAAAAGAATATTCATAGTATGCACTCACTGATAAGTACACATTATCCTAGAAGCGTGGACACAATACACATAGCAAATGATGCCCAAGAAAGAGGAAGAACAAAGTATGAATACTCTAGTCCTTTTTAGAAGGAAGAACAAAATACAGAAAAAGATACAGAGACAAAACTTGGAGTGGAGTCTGAAGGAAAGATCATCCTGATACTACTCCACCTAGGTATCTATCCCATATACAATTACAAAATCCAGACACTATTGTGGATGCCCACAAGTATTTGCTGACAGGAGCTGGATATAGCTGTCACCTGGGAGGCTCTGATAGTGGATGACAAATACAGAGAGGGAATCTCTCAGCCAGCCATTGAACTGAGCACAGGGTCCCCAATGGTTGAGATAGAGAAAGGACCAAAGGAGCTGAAGGGGTTTGCAGCACCATAGGAAGAACAGCAATATGAGTCACCAAGTACTCCCAGAGCTCCCAGAGACAAAATAATCAACTAACGAGTACACTTGGAGTTACGCATGGCCCCAGACACATCAGCAGCAGAGGATGATCTTGTTGGACACCAAATGGRGGAGAGGCCCTTGGTCCTGGAAAGACTTGATACCATAGTGTAGAGGAATACAAGGAGAAGGAAGCTGGGGTGGGCTGATTGGGAAAGGGGAGATGGCTTATGGGATTTTGGGGGGAGGGGGAAACCAGGAAAGGGGACAGCATTTGAGGTGTAAATAAAGAATATACCTAATAAAAAATAGGCACATTCTTGTATTGAGAAGAATCTGGAGAAATGCACTGAGAGTTACTAAAAACAGCAAGCCCAGAATGGTTGGGGGACTGAGTAAAKCAATATATAACACTTACTTACATTGCATAGATATGATATAAAATGAAAAGGAGTAAGGATTATAATTCTACTTATACAGCATCTCAATGGATACATTATACGAGATGGTGAGTAAAGACACTTGTGGACACTCTTGACTACCTGTATTCAATATTAAGTTGGAAGAAGTTTTCAATTTTATTTAAAAATGTTCGTAACAAATTTTAGGAAATCGTTATTAAAGTGAATAAACTAGAAAACTGCCAATTCTGCACATAGTAAGTAGACTATATTTATATGAAGAATTACTGCCAGATTGGAAAGATTGCTAAGTAGGTAAAGCTTTTTGCTTTTATGCATAACCCATAATTCAGTCCTTGGCATCAACATTAAAAACCAGGTGTGCTGGCACACACATGTAATTCCTGCTCCATGATGGAGGAGACAAATAGATCTCTTGGTCACTAGTCAACCATTGTAGCTTAATTGATGAGCTCCCTACAAATGAGGACCATATTTCAGAAGTCAATTGAAGTGTTTCTGAGGATAATGTGTGAAGTTAATCTCTGGCTTGTTCCTGTACCTCTGTCCTACACTCACGTACATATCCAATAAAGCAGTACTAGAAAAAAATAAGGATAGCTGATAACATAGAGAGATGACCTTCAGATTAATGGGAGGATAGAAGTTATAAAGAATCTCAAATGCTAGTCATAGAAGTCAATAATAATTTCCTTTTGATTTTAGCATCCTACAAAGGCATTTGAACAGACAGGTGAATCAGGAACATAAATCTGAAGAGCACACACATTTCACGGAAAGCAAGTGTTTACAGGAAGTTGCACTGAAAATATGAACTGAAAGCCACACCCACAGTGAAGTTTAGATTGGTCTCTATTTTAAGCTCTCTAGGTGTTAGTTTCTAATAGCCATCAATGGTTTCACAAATTTAAACTATTTAAATGATCTTATTATTTTATTTCCTCACTTACAATAATCCCATTTCAAGTGAGCAGAGACAAAGGGCATTTCATCAAGAGAAATTTCTTACAGGCAGAACAGCTCAGAGGCTTGTCTCCAGATACTGTGATAATCAGATATTAAAGTCGGTTAAAATTTTGTCGATAAAACAGGTGAGGCCCAGGGAATAAAAAGTTGTACACCCACACACAGCTAAGCACATCATTCTAGAACCAAACACTGGCAATAAGACAGTCACTGCATTTATTTCAGTGGGTAGTGAGAACTAGCAGATGTAATGATGTGTTCAAGAGGCTGAGGTAGAATTGCAAATTTGAGGCTTATTTGACAGTTTGGTGATAGCCTGTCCAAAATAAAATAAAGAAGGGCTAGATATAACTCAGTGACAAAATGTTTACTTGACACACTTGATGCACATGACTCAATCCCTACCACAACAATCAAGTTACTTAATAAAACTTGACTAAATGAAAACTGAAAAGTAATATAGGATGCAAGAGGTTTTGGAAAAAGCATAGAAGAAATTAGAAATCAAGGAACCAGCCTGTTGAGAGATTGTTTGTTTGGACATTTTCATTTGTAAGTAGCCTTAATTCTGATGTCTTAGAAATAATATGTAGATATAGTATACTGGCATTCATCTATTGACAAGTCTATTGGCTTTTAAATATCCCTCCATTTACTATGAAACTAGTATTTGACAGAGATGAGTATTTTAGAGGTTTCTTGATAAAAAGTATGAACCATTTAGCTGTCTCATTTATCTTTCTCAAGAATGTCAAATGATCAATCATCACTGTCAATAGTCAGAAAAATAAAATTGAATGCCCAAATACTCTCAATTGTTTTTTTCAATGGAAGTTGATTATTGCTATTGAACTCTACATTTTTTGATATGGTGCTCATGTCCATGTCATGTTCATTTGTTTGTATACCATGTAATATTTACTGTACAATAAATGCGAAATTGAATGAGAAAAAGTTCTAATGCACTCACAATTCAGCTACAATTATTTAAGTTTATCTCACATTGTCTTATTACATGAAAAATATATAAGTAATATTTACAAAATCAGATTGAAAATATATTAATCAAAGTTAAGGTAAATTGTTATACTACCAAATGCAATATTATCCTACTCACAAAATGGGTATCACTCAAGATACTGAAGAATTGGTGCCATATAATTCCAATAGGGTGATATCAGAATTAAATAAATCACCTAGAATATTTAGTTTTCCACTGTACATAAACATTGTTTATGAGCACGAGTTTATTGAGTATTAACTCCAAAACCAGTATACATAATTCAAATTACTTCATACTCAACCATTGCTAAAGATTTCTGAGCTATTGAAAGCATGGTGATACTGGACTTATTGGAAGCAGTACTAGGTTTCCACATGCCTTCACAATGGGATATGCACTATCTGCCAAGAAAAATAAATGAGTGCAGTAAAATTAATATGTTCACAACTACTGGATTAGACTCATCAGAGAATTGCTACCTTAAGCTATTCATGCTTTTATTTCAATGCCATAGTATAGGTATTAGGCTTGCTATTTTGGTTCTTAGGTAATCTGTGTGAAAAAGATTTTGAATGCACACAATATATAGATATAGAATAGACCTAAGTCAGAGAAATTCCTGGACAAAATATGGTGCCAGAATATCAGCAACATTTAAAATTTTATGTGAATTTATAAATCAGAATGCCAGCAAACATACAAAATTCAGAAACAAAATTTTCACTATTATCCTTTGGATTTAGGAAGGGATGCTGAGGGTATATATTTTGAACAGTAAGCACAAGTAGAGAGACCAAACTGGAAATGGAGTGTGACTTTTGAAATCATAAAATCTGTCCCCAGTGACATACTTCTTCCAGCAAGAACAAACCTCAAAAATACAATGAAAATGAAGTAATACCACTAGGACCATAAAACTATGCCCCAAAGCCATAGATTATCTAGCAAAAATCCTGTGCCAGACATGGAAAACCTCCCTTTGTGTTGTTGGCCATGGCAGAGTGGTCCAAGAAACTTCCAAAACAAGATAGCTTATYGATATCCTGCACTGTGATTGGCTTTCTCTTTGGACCTAAATGAATGATACTATTATTTAATACACCTTGTACTTCAAACACAAGACTTGGAGAAACTAGGCATACTAGGTTAGTCTGGGGCTGCTATATATTAAAATGCTATATACTGGCCCCGAAGATCTGGTTGCCTCTGATGAGGAGATCCTGAGGGACAAGAAGATACTCCAATATTCAAACTGATGCTACATAACCGTTCTCCACAAGTTAATTGGTCAATAAAATATAAAGCCTGTGATTGGGCAGTATAGATAGGTGAATTGTTTAGTTCCCTATCTGAGGGTTTCAGGAAGAGAGGAGAGGGAAGAGGAGGCCACCATGAGATGAGATGGAACATGAGCATGTTGCTAGGAAAAAATCAAGTAGAAAGGAACATTATGGCTGGGAAATAAGTTAGAATAACTCCAAACCTGCCCAATCTAGGCTTAGAGCTTGCAAAGAAAACACATGGATTATGTGTCTTTTGTACAGGCCAGCAAGAATGAGTGGTTTCATTTACTACTTGAACTGATATGGAAGCCTTCTCTGTGAAGACCAACTCTCATAGTATAAGAAGATGTTATGCAAGCTACCAAGAAAGAAAAGTGTCCAGAGGTAAAGCCTACAAACAACCATAAACTATATTTACTCCAGCAAGGTATCCTGATGATGCAATAATACCTTTCTTAGAGACAAAAATCAGATATTTTCGGATTTACTTCTGCAGGAGATGCCTTTGTGGCTGTATTCCTCCTACATTTCTACCCTTTTGTTTTTAGATTTTGACAGTCTAGTGGGACCATGGATTTCACTGTCTCAAAACTGTTGACTCCATCTCAGATGATTCCAAGTACACTGCACTACAGCTTTCTTAGGTTGTTCTGTCTTCCAGGATCTTACCCATCACTGACTATCAGCCCTCAAGGAGTTATCACTCTAGAGGCATGTCACAAAAGGGGGAAATGAGGAAGTCTACACGGTGGTCTCACGGATATCTGCCATCCAGACTTTGATCACAATTTTTGGGAGGAGCTCATTTTTAGAGACATCAGCACCTCAACGGCCCCATTATTTATGGAGCACTGCCTGGAGGTATGTTGCTTGAGACACTTAAACAAAATAATTATTAGTATGTAATATCCTCCTATCAAAGTGTTAAGTGGCTATCCACAGGGATCAAAATCTAAAAATAAAGGATGTAAATGTAGGAGGAAAGGTCACCTCTAGGTAAATGTCTAGTTTGTTAACAGTTTTTACTGAAAGGGTTAATATTGTTCTTTATTTGCATAATAGTAAAAAATATACCCGTAGTGAACCTATCAAGGATTTATCCCTGAAGAATACCAATTTTTCCAGGTGTCAGCTGGATCTATTATCTGTAGGACTTTATCTAGCCCTGTGAGTTTGTGAAACTTCCACCAGCCACCTGGAGGTGTTAACTGGGAGTGTCATTGCACAAGTCTTATTTAGGTGACCACAATTTTACTATGTTGATGCTAATATTCAGAAGATAATGTTTAGCAATAGTCATCATAATTTGGCTCTTACTATCTTTCTGACCCTTCATCAGCAAGTTTCTCTGAGCTATAAATGTTGGGGTTGGATTTTATGTGTAACAGTTGGAGTTTGGAGTCTGCATCTCCTTCAGGGGGACCTAAATGAAGACTGCCTGAGACAACAAGGATTGCTGACACAGACAATGCCAACCAATTGGGAAATGCAGTTTAGAAAAGATGCTTCCTTGGGACCAATAGGGTGGAGGGTATTGAAGGAGCTTACAGCGGCATTTGGATGAGCTTGTTTTGGCGTTTCTCACCTGCTCCCGGAGTCTGTGTCATGGATTCCACACCAGCTCCCCTTCAACCCTCAAGAGAAGGTGGGGTTGTATGCAAGCAGCAGGAGTATATAATTTTTTTGATACATGCCAGTATGTGTAATCATTTAGTAAAAAAATTTTGCATCTGCGTACCTTAGGGATAATCATTCTTAGGTTTGTATGTGTTTATGTGTCCATTTTGTTTTGGTTTTTGTTTGTTTGTTGTTTTTTTCTTTGTAGTGTCCTATCTATTTTTGGTATTAGATTAGTTCTAGTTTCATAGGAGTCCATAAATGCTATTTCTCCTTTTTTGTCTTCATTTAAAAAATATTTCTTGTAGCTATGTGAAAGTCCATAGAAAGTCTGCTGTGAATCCATCTGAAAYGAGTTTTATTTAGTTGGAAGGATTTTTGTTTGCTTGTTTGTGTTTGTTTTGTTTGTTTTTGTATTGTTTCAATTTCCTATTTGTTTATAAAAGAAAATGTTGGTACTTTACTGAAGTTGTTGGTACTTTTTTGGTTTAACTTTAGTTATTGAGATAAATCTAGAAATGCATTGATTAACATAACTTATTAACTTAATGGATATGTTTTAGAGTATTCCCTTATAATGTTTTAAATTTCTAGTATATGTTGTCCTGTTTCTGCATTCATATCTGATTCTATTAATCTGAGCTTTCTCTTTTGCTTAATTGTGCCAAGTGTCTATTGGTCTATTTTTATCTTTCCCACAATTAGCTCTTATATTATTTTATCCTTTTATTATTTTCTTTGTTTCAATTAAAAAAATAGTTCTTTTGTAATTTATATTATTTCTTAAGCTTTCCTGGATCTATATTGTTTGATTTCAAATCAAATGGTACTAATGGAATCAAGAATGTGTTTTAAGCTCCAGCATAGATCTTAGCTTGGTGCTATGAGATAAATGCAATTTTGATCATAAATTTAAAGGAATATATGAGACAGAATCAAAGATAAAGAACCAAATCTCATTCCGAATTTAAGTCCAAAAGTCAAAAATAACATTGAAGATACAACATATGACTTTAAAGTGCAAATTCTGTTGAGGGGTAGAATCCAGCAAGAGCYATAGTATATGCCGGAYGACTTAYCCAGTGCATCATTGTGGCAAGGACCCCAGAGACTCARCCTAACAGGCAGGGCACTGATCGAGCTTGGGACTGTGAAACCGCCAGACTCAGCATCAGGGAGCTAGTGTCCTGAGGGAGAAAAAGCAATTCTACTATCAAGAATACCTGTGAAGTGGAATGCAGCAGAGTCTGAAGAAATGGCCAACCAATAACTGACCCAACATGAGACCTTTCTAATGAACAAGTACCAATCRCTAACACTATTAATTTAAACATCTTACGTTCATTTAAAATACTGACTTGTTTAAATGCTGAATTTCAGAAGTCAGCATTGTTAGCTCCGTATAAATTTGGAAAATATTTCTTTATAGGAAAGTGTCATTAGCATACTTAACTGTTTTTTAATATCTATCCAGACATTCTTCTAATTAGCAATAAAGAAAAACTTCTTACAGAGAATAATGATGTATTTATTAATGTTGAAAACTCTAAAAACCTAATTATAGCTTACATGCCATATGTATGCTTTGTTCTTAATTACTTTGGTCATTATTTTAATCTTTATTGTGTAGTCATTAATTAGAAATCCTGAAGCTTGGCAGCTGCAGCATATGGATCATTAAGACTATTAACAGTACATTCCATTTTACTTCCCATGCAAATTACTTGCAAAGTCAGGTATTTTATATTTCCTGAAAGGTAGGAGANCTTAGCTTGGTGCTATGAGATAAATGCAATTTTGATCATAAATTTAAAGGAATATATGAGACAGAATCAAAGATAAAGAACCAAATCTCATTCCGAATTTAAGTCCAAAAGTCAAAAATAACATTGAAGATACAACATATGACTTTAAAGTGCAAATTCTGTTGAGGGGTAGAATCCAGCAAGAGCYATAGTATATGCCGGAYGACTTAYCCAGTGCATCATTGTGGCAAGGACCCCAGAGACTCARCCTAACAGGCAGGGCACTGATCGAGCTTGGGACTGTGAAACCGCCAGACTCAGCATCAGGGAGCTAGTGTCCTGAGGGAGAAAAAGCAATTCTACTATCAAGAATACCTGTGAAGTGGAATGCAGCAGAGTCTGAAGAAATGGCCAACCAATAACTGACCCAACATGAGACCTTTCTAATGAACAAGTACCAATCRCTAACACTATTAATTTAAACATCTTACGTTCATTTAAAATACTGACTTGTTTAAATGCTGAATTTCAGAAGTCAGCATTGTTAGCTCCGTATAAATTTGGAAAATATTTCTTTATAGGAAAGTGTCATTAGCATACTTAACTGTTTTTTAATATCTATCCAGACATTCTTCTAATTAGCAATAAAGAAAAACTTCTTACAGAGAATAATGATGTATTTATTAATGTTGAAAACTCTAAAAACCTAATTATAGCTTACATGCCATATGTATGCTTTGTTCTTAATTACTTTGGTCATTATTTTAATCTTTATTGTGTAGTCATTAATTAGAAATCCTGAAGCTTGGCAGCTGCAGCATATGGATCATTAAGACTATTAACAGTACATTCCATTTTACTTCCCATGCAAATTACTTGCAAAGTCAGGTATTTTATATTTCCTGAAAGGTAGGAGAMAAGCTCTGTAGGAGCCAAGTAATTTTTAGTATATTTAAAATCAATATATTATAACACATCTTCCTAAATTTGCAATGAAATGGAGTCAGATTTGGCATATATGTTATTAAACTTAGGGTCATAGCTTCTGCCCTAACAAGCCAAATTCATYATCTCGTCTTCAGTAAACCAACTTAAAATGGCCAAATTAGTAGTGAAAACCAGAAATCAGTGTTTCAGTCAGTGTGACCATATTGGAAATGAGGGACATAATGTCCATTGAACTCATTCTATGTCAAAACCCACTCCAGGCATCTAATGTGAGAATTTGGTTAACCAAAAGGCAAGAAATATGAATATCTGCCTTCTGGCTAAGGTGTGTTCTCTAATGGTTCTACTGTAAGCATCTCCTGCTGGTCACCTGCCAGGTTGTGAATCATTCTTGAGGAAACAAATTCTTTCTCCCTAGAGCTTCAGTGCTTCAGTGCTAATAGTGCTTCAGCAGTTTCTTCTTCCAGTTGGAGGTCCTCTGGGGAATTCTAT
Organism: Apodemus speciosus; assembly: GCA_002335545.1. Classification (NCBI taxonomy): domain Eukaryota; kingdom Metazoa; phylum Chordata; class Mammalia; order Rodentia; family Muridae; genus Apodemus; species Apodemus speciosus. The sequence continues at coordinate 52,205 of BDUI01007684.1, forward strand.
TTTGGGGGATCCATTTATTAAATCTGAAAACTAATGAGTGAAACATAAACGTGTCTTTTGTATATATTCATTACAGCCAGGCAGATAGTTTACATCTTACTGATTCCTTTAGAAAACATAAYTCACTTTGATATTTACCGTAACAAGACTGGTGATTTGCTCTGTTTATGGTACTTTATACATTTTCATGTCATGGATGGCAAYTCATTGTATTTTTGAATGATTCATAATCTTATAATATTTAAGTATAAAAACAATTAAATATATTTAAATTAATTGAATTATAAACAATCAGTTGATCCAAAGAAAACTTGAAATTGTGGAGGTAAAAGAAATTCTGCTTCAATAGTCTCTTTAAAAATTGTATTCACGCTGGGCGGTGGTGGCGCACGCCTGTAATCCCAGCACTTGGGAGGCAGAGGCAGGCGGATTTCTGAGTTCGAGGCCAGCCTGGTCTACAGAGTGAGTTCCAGGACAGCCAGGGCTACACAGAGAAACCCTGTCTCGAAAAAAACAAATCAAAAAGAATTGTATTCAGAAAGATGTTCTTATATATTTTAAATTATAGTTATTTTATAAAATTAATAAAATTACAATGACTTTTTTTCAGTAATACACAACTATTCTTTGTAGGATTTAGAAGGCAATTGGTATAGAAGGGAGAGCTATCTTTGAGTCAGGATACAAACAGAAAATGTTTATTAAATGATTATAGGAAGAGGAAGGCAYCTTTGCCCATGATCTGATCAAAGTTTCTCAATAGCTGAGTCACAAATTTGAGTAAATTTAACAGYGTTTCTGGTAGGATTATCTATATACAGAAATTCCTTTTATACAGAAGTATTCTAAGTAGAAGCATTGAAAACAATGTGAATGCATAAACAAGCATTTTCTCCACTTCAGTCTATAAAACAATTATCTGGGAATCTCACAAGAAACTTAATTTACTGTAAAACACATGACTTAACTGATAAAAACATATGCGATACATTTTATGAAATAGAGTATAACTCAACTATTAAAAAAAATAAGATCAAGAAACTTGCAGACAAATGGGTGTGAGCTGAGGAAACCCCGATCCAGAAAGACAAACATGATATGTACTCACTTGTAAGTGGATATTAGCTATAAAGTAAAGGATAATCATAATACAATCCACAGACTCAGAGAACTTAATTAACAAGGAGGGCTGAGGTGGGAAAACATGGATCTCCCCAAGAAATGAGAAAGATTTCATGGGTAAGCTGGTGGTGGGTAGGGTGAGAATAGGAGTGAGCAGTTGGAAAGGTGAAATAGAATACTTTCAAAGACAATTAAAATTAGATTGAAAAGAAACCTAGTACACTGGAAACAAACTCCCATGAATCTATGAAGGTGAGTCTAGGAAAGACTCCTAGTATCRGTGGATTCAAAGCCTGAATTGGTCATCCTTTTTAACCAGGCATGCATCCAGTAAAGAGATAGGGACACCTAARCAATCACAAATCTTGTTAAATACAAGGTGCTGGGGTAATAGTGCACAGAACATGTAGGAATGGCCAACCAAGAACAAGTTCAATTTAAGACACAAGCCAGGAGAGAGAATCCATATCTGCCRTTGTCTGGAAGGCCAGGAACTAGAGGCTGGCTAGCTCATGGACCTAGGACAGAGGCAAACATGACTGGAATAAATAAGTAAGAAAATAAACAAACAMGCTAATAAATAAATATCAAAAAGACAATGAAATGATTCCTAATGATACTTTGCTATACTTACAGACCCGAGCCTGACACAATTATCATCAGAGAGGCCTTATCCAGCAACTGATGGGAGCAGATGCAGGGATCCACTGCCAAACATTAAAAATGTTAGAGAATCCTGGGAAAGAAAGCAAGGAAGACTGTAGGAGCCAGACAGGTCAAAGACACCACAAGAAAATAGCCCACAGAATCAACTAACCAGGACTCATAGTTTCACAGAGACTGAACTGACAATCAGGGAGCCTACATGGGCAAGACCTATATCTTCAGCAAATGTGGGATGGTTTTGTAGCTTAGTGTTCTTGTGTGACACCTCACAGTGGGAGCCACAGAGGTTTAAAACTCTTTTGAGTACTTTTGAGCCCCCTTTCTTTCTACTGTGTTGCCTCATCCAGTCTTGATATGAGGGTATGTGGCTAGTCATATTACAACTTGATGTTTGTTTCATATCCAGGGAATTCTGCCCTTTTATGAAAGGAAAGGAGGAAGTTGATCTGTGCAAGAGGGCAGGTAAGAGGGAAGGACTGGGAGAAGAAGAGGGAGTGAACCCTGCAGTCTGCATGTAATATATGAGAGAAGAAGAGATTAACTAACCCTAACCCTAACCCTAACCCTAACCCTAACCCTAACCCTAACCCTAACCCTAACCCTAACCCTAACCCTAACCCTAACCCCTAATTAAGTCTTTAGGGACTTAATTCCTATCCTTTCCTTCAGGCCTAGTTTTATGATATCTGGTTGGTCCTGCTAAATTTTAGTATTTTCTTATACAGTGGCTAAGCAATTATTAAATATTTTGGAATCTAGTTTTAACAATGTCCTTTGAACTCAGTTTCCCCTTAATTGTTTATATTTGATTGTTTTGTTTTGTTTCGTGGGTAGAAAAGCTTCTAATAGCAGAACCAGGGTAAGTATTTATGTGCAATCCTCAAGAGAATCACCATATAACCGATGTGTAGTGGGAAACTTTGTAGTCATTATATCTGGTATAACCACCTGAATTAAGTAATTGTTTTTAGGTGGACTTATAGTTTGACAAAAGTAACTGTAAAAGTAGTGATTGTTTCTCGGGATATATAGTATTGTTTTTCTAAAGAATCTTTATAGCCATTATAGATCTTTTTATTTTCCTTTTTTATTGAAAAAGTAAGTAAAAACATTTTATAATAAAATTGAAGATTTACATGGAAAATATTTCTGACAAAATTGAAAAAATATAAAGAAAAACACATTAAAAGTGACAGTTTTCATGGAAAATTAAAGAGTAAAATGGTAGACATAAAGAACATTGTTAAATTAATGGAAAAGGAAGTAGAAACATTTTATGATAGAATCAAATATTTATGTGGAAAATATTTCTGA
>BDUI01007685.1:13317-37160 GCA_002335545.1 Apodemus speciosus
GCTATTTTTCTGCCCCCTTTGCAGAAAAAAATTTTTTTCTCCAAAGTGTTTGTCCTGAATTTCCACTTCGCCTGCTAACATTTTCCTTTGAATCCACTATAATCACGATTTTGTCCCACCTACGCCTCAACTGCTCTCATCAAGGTTACTTATTAATCACCCCCAAATTGCTACACCGAAGGATAACAACTCAGTCCTGCCTGACTTCACCAGTCAGCAGTATGTGAACGGAGTTTATTGCTTTAGCAATTGCCCCCCTCTCTTCTCTGTAATAAGTTTTCAAACATTCTTGAAATAGCACCTTCTCTTAGCTTCTTCATCATCACTTCTTGCATGGTTGTGGGCCAGAAGTCTGAAATCAARGCATCAGCAGAACATGCTCCCTTTGAAGCTTCTAAGGGGAAAGAAACCTTGCTTTGCCTCTTTCTATCTCCTAGAGTTTGCTCTTAATCCTTGACAATCCTTAACTTACAGACATATCACTTCAGACTCTATCCCTAACACTACATAGCATCCACCCAATCTATCAGTGCTTGAATCCAAATTGCTTTTTATAAGGACATCTTCTTGCTGGGCAAAGATAAATCCAAATCTAGTATGACCTCATCATAGTTTGATTACATTCTGCAAAACATCCATTCCAAGAAAGTCACTTTTTAAAGTTGTTAGGGGTAAAGCCTTGGGTGTTTRGGAGAAGAAGACAGAAAGAGACACAGTTCAACTCATGACACTATCTAATGGGTCTGGAAGCATCCTCTAAGAGTCGAGACAGAAATGGAAGTTTTAACATTGCTAGAAGGTGTGTATGTCCAAAGACACCCCAGCAGCCATGCATGGATCAGACAAATGGCAGAGTTTTCTTAAAACTGAAAACAAGCAAAGAACACTCTACCTAAAGGCGTGAAATTGTCATCCTGGTGGGAAGGGTTTGGCAGAACGCCCTTGCTTCACTAAGAGGCAGATTGATCCATAGAGTAATCTACTTTAATCAGTGTTATGTAATCCTGCAAAAGGGCATGCAGTGCAAGCTGGGATGCAAGGAGGCAGAGCTGGGGAGCAGAGCTCGGGGAGGCATCTTGCCCTACATTGTTATGCGGTGCTGCTGCGCAGCTGGCACACCTTTCTGCCTGCTCTGCCTCTAGCACCTCGCCCGCTCGCCCGCCCGCCCGCCCGCCCGGCAACTAACCCACTTTAGTCAGACCTTCCAATGGTAAGGCAGGTTCTATATTTAGACAGTGTTCTCTGCCTGAGGATGAACTGAACTGGCTGCAGTGTCACACCTTGACACAGCTCTGCTCCTTTGCTTTGTGTTTGTTGTGGAGGACCATCAGCCTTCTCTGGAGCATGAATTTAACGTGTTCTAAGAGCGAGCGAGACTTCAGAAGCTCATCGAAATCAACTCCTTTTCATAGCATCTAAGTGTCAACTTTAGAGCCTGAGTTTGAATCAGTCTTAGTATTTCTTATCTGCATTTCTTTGGACCAGATCTTTTATCTATGTTCCATCTAGAAAATGTAGACACTAGTGGTATTTGCCTCAAAGACCATAAACAAACAAGAAGATGTATGCAAAGCCTCATAACATTTTTTGGCACATAGCAAATGTAGAAGAAACTTTGACTATTCCTATTGTCTTTGTATCAGACCATCCCATTAAGCCTCAGAGACACGATGTGGCTGTCTAGGTTAAGCAGCAATTTAGTACACAGTCGGATCTAGAATCGCTCTGCCAGGGCACTCCTCTCTTATTAGGTCCACAGTTGGCACACTTAGCATAGCTCCCGTGAGATAGATAAGAAAGGTAGGAGTCATGCCTCACCAACTCCAAGGGCTCTGGCTTTAATTTGTTTCCCAGACTGCCTAATTGTCACTGTTAAAGCCTGGAGGTGGTCCTAAGGGGATGAGATAATAACAGTAACAGCAAGTTAGATTGGAAGGGTGTGAGATTAAAGGCAGGAATATCACTTAGTGGTCATTACAGTAGCCCAGCCAGTAATGATGAGATGGGAAGAAAGAATGGGGAAACTAAGTTTATTAAAAATATCACAATGAACTAAGATGGTTTATTACCAACAAAAGTGCAAGGCCAGTAAGTGCTTTCCCATTTGGAGCATGAAGGCAGACTCTAGACTTGTGAGGCTGGTTTGGTGAGGGTTTGTAGTCACTTCACCGAGTCAGAAATTAGAAGGAAAAGAAAACTGCTTGGGATTCTAAGATCATTCCAGAACTACTTCAATACTGTGGGAAAGTGAAGAGGAAACAAAGGAGAAGGTGCCCCCCCAAGCCCCTACCTCCAGGCAAAAGAGTGGTAACAACTGACAAGCCAAAGAAAGTATTAGTTTACACAGATAAGGGGGTCACATGGTGCTGAAAAGAACAAGCACTTTGAAGAAAATCACCCATAGAATTTTCTTCAAGAAAAAGAAGGTAACTTAATATTGGGGGGGGAGTCTCTGGGGGGAGACAAGATGGCTCACTAGGTAGAGGTTCCTATCATCAAGCCTGACTATCTGAATTTGATCCCTTGGCTCTATTTGAAATATGAAGAAGTAGCCGACTTCTGCAAGTTATCCTCTGACCTCCACATGCATGCTGTGGCATGTGTGGGTGTGCGCACACACATACGTACAAAATAAATAAGTTGTTGGAATTTTTTTCAAATCTCTGCATCCCATTCACATCAGTTCACCAGGTCATACTCTTAGGCCTCACATTAGAATCCAAATAGTAAAGGGTTTGAAACAGGGTGCCCACCTTAGGAAGAAGGTTAGGGTGGTGGTTAGGTGTGGTGAAGGTAAGTAGTTAGATGTGAAGGTAAAGGGAAATAAAGCCTTGAGGGTGGTGACCTGATATCTAAGCATCAATTTAGAGGATATAAGCCTTCCCCAAAACTTAAACAAAATGTGCTCCTAATATCCATTTCTTTTTCCAAACTCTAGGCTGGCCTCGAACTCACCATGATTCTCCTGCCTCAATATCCTGACTTATGGGATTTCAGATATGTCCTACCATGTGCTGCCAATTTTTTATTTTTGGGGGTTTTTTGTTTGTTTGTTTGTTTGGTTGGTTGGTTGGTTGGTTTTTTAAAAAAGCTTATTTATTTATTATATGTAAGTACACTGTAGCTATATTCGGATACTTCAGAAGAGGGTGTCAGATCTCATTACAGATGGTTGTGAGCCACCATGTAGTTGCTGGGATTTGAACTCAGGACCTTCAGAAGAGCAGTCAGTGCTCTTAACCACTGAGCCATCTCTCCAGCCCCTTTGTTTTTCATATATACTTCCTAATACAAGCCTTAAAGTGCCTACAGGTCACATTGATTGTTATTGTTACAGATATAAGAACCAAGATTTGGAGTGACCACAGACTTGATGCCACATTTAAGTGCATTTCCAAATCTGTCTGGGTCACAGCAGAAGGTCTGACAGGAAAGGAGAGCCAAGTGTAAAGAAGGAAGTCTCACAGAGACCAGCTTTGAGTGGGTAGCTTGAGATGCCACACCCGACTGGCAGGATAAGGGAACATCCTAACTTCACTCTACTTCTAGTTTGACACCCTCAAGATGAGAACCTTTGGCAAAATACAGATTCTCCCTAAGTGCTCATCAACAAATATTCATCCTTAACRAAGGAAATCCTGCTATTTGTGACCTCCTAGAAGAACCTAGAACACATTATGCTTAGTAAAATAACCAGGTACAAGAAGATACATATGGAATGTTCTCACATACATATGGAATCTGCAGAGATCAAGTGTACAATAGGTACAGAAGCTGGAGTTAGGGATGAGAAATGCTGGGCAAAGAATACAAAATTTTCTTTAGATGGGAGGATATGTTTTTAAAATCTGCTGTACAACATGATAATCAAAGATGATAATAATGCACTGCATCTCAAAACAATTAAAAAACGAGTGTGTTCATTAGTGTCACGAAATCATTCTATAATCTATTAAATCATCATATTGTTCCACTTTAAGTATATATGGTTGCCAATTAAAAATAAAAGTTGTGGGTGGGGGGAGGAGAATGTAAACCTTTGAGAAATTCTAAAACAAATTCATTCATGTGCTCACAGGTATTTTTAGCGTGTACTATTAACAAGCTGGTCATGTTCTAAATGCAAGGATACAGCAAGGGCAACAGAGTTCGTGCTTAGAGAAGGCAAATCCTAAACTAACAAGTAAGAAATGTTCGCAGCTCAGTGTGGTGGCACAGGCCTATAATCCCAGCACTCCAGACTCAGAGACTGCAGGAATACAAATTCCAGACCAACCTTGGGCTGCATAGCAATTCCAGACAAACCTGGGAAGATTAAGTTTAGATATACAGAAAGAGAGAGGGCAGAGAGAGAGAGAGAGACAGAGACAGAGAGACAGAGAGAGACAGAGAGAGACAGAGAGAGACGGAGACAGAGAGCCAGAGAGAAAGAGAGAGAGATCATTTCAGAAAAGTCACTAAGTGCTACAAATAAAATTGCTACGGAAAGCCCATGCAGTAAGAATGCTGAGAGGTTTGCTTTTATTCTAAGCTCAAGGGAAAACAAGTGTAGGGTTTGGGGCAGAAGAGTGATTTCTTTCTAATTTATGCTTTTAAACTTTCCTTTAGCTGTGGCACAGAGATGGAATGGTAGGGCAGCACCAACAATAGCCGGAGGAGCACTCTGCAGTCCTGAGAGGAGCTTCAGTCGGGGTAAAGCAGCAGAACTTGGAGAAAGTGGATGGGCATGGCATAGCCCATATTTTGGGCAGAGCACTAATGGACTAGATGTAGACAGGCAAAAAAAGGGGGGGCTGAGAATAGCTCACAGAGCTAAGTCCTTGTCTGTCCTGGTAAGAGGCAATATCTTCCAGTTCAAGCAAGGGATATGGCAATTCAAAGCAACCAAAGCTGCACACAGAACCTGAAGGAGTCAAAAGCTTCACTGAATCTAAATGTAAGCTCTGTTTTCACCACTGATAGTTACATATATGTGCAAGTTTCCCTACATCTCTGAGCATGCATTTTTTTGTGCCTATTTCCGAAGACTGGCATAATTCACATAAAACACTTAACACAGTGATAGGATGTAGCAACTGTTAATAAACACTAGACTGCTGTTTCATCTTAAGATTTATTTTAACTATGTGACTGTGTGTCTGTGTGTGGGTATGTGTACATGATTGCAGTGTCCTCAAAGGCCAAAAGAGGAGATTGTAGTCCCCGGAACTAGGATTATGGGCTAGGGTGAGCCAGCCACCCGATAGGGGTTTTGGGAACCAAACCAACTCAGGTCCTCTGGAAAATCAGAAAACACTCTGACCATCTCTCCAGTCCCCTTCTTACTTTCATTAATAATTATGCACGAGGAAACGAGCTGTTACTCTTTGGTTATTCACCACTCTTTACTTCTAGATCCCTTTACTTCTTACCACATTTCTAATTTTGCTGTTCCTTTAGATCTGAAAACAGTATCTCTTTGAGTTGGGTTCACAAAATAAAAGCAATTGTTCACCTGCTCTCTGGGTGCTTTCCCTATGCCAACAAACACAAGGCTTCTAAATCTATCCCAGGCAGCCTCGCCAAAGACATCTGGCAACTACACTGTTTTCACAGACTACCCCAGCCAACCCTGCTCAAGCTAACGAGAATTTCCTTGATTATACTGGCATATTTACAAGCACAACTGAAGTGTTAATGTTATACAATAAAGTGTGGTTATTCATGAATGGGGTTTACACTGAAATGTAGCTGTATTCATTATCTGATTGATTAGACTGTTTAGATAAGTAGCAAAGAGATAAATGAAAAATTAGATGATAGATAGATAGATAGATAGATAGATAGATAGATAGATAGATAGATAGATAGATAGATAGGCAGGCTACAACACATAGGAAAAATTTATCAGAACCCAATTTTTAGTGTATAATACAAACAAAGCATCATGATAATGCATTTACTTTTACCTCACATGGTATACTGAAATAGGTCCTGTTCTTGTCTCCGTAACTACTTGTGTGTGAAGGTCCTGTAGAAACCAGAAGTTGGAACAGAGGTAGAAACGAGGCATACTCTGGTCCTGCTGGAGCTGAAATCCTCTTTTTACCTAACACATTTTAAAAAATTCTAGTCACAACAACTGACATTGATTTCAGATCTTGTTAATAGGCCCCAACTCCTAGTTTAAAAAGCTATTGTCATAGTAAGTTTTTGTCAACTTGATGCCACCTAGAGATGCCTAAGAAGAAGGAACCTCCGTTAAGGAATTGCCCCCATCAGACTGGCATTGGGCATGCCTGTGGGGGCATTTCCCTGACTTCTGATTGTGCCTGGGTTCCATAAGAAAGGCATTTGAGCAAACCAGGGGAAGCACACCAGTGCACAACGTTCTCTGTTTCAGTTCCTGCTTCCAGGTTCTTGCCCTGAGCTCCTGTCCAGGCTTCCCTTTGATGGGCCTGAGAGCCAAATACCCACCAACTCCCAAAAGCCAACCAACCCCCACATCTCCTCCGCTGGTTTCAGTCATGTTTCATCACAGCAATGGAAAGGCAGAGAAGGACAGGTTTGATATAGGATCTCAGCTGATTGGTTTTTATAGAGTCAATACTTGTTTCTCAGGGAGTTCAAGTCTGTGGCCTCCCCCGGTGAGGTGGGCCATGATTCCCATGTATTTGAACTCTGCAACTGGAGAAGACACTTGTTACTTATAATTTTTCAAAGATGCTTTTAATTCAAGTGCTTGCCCATCTGTTAAGACCTATTTATTGCTTTTTAAGAGGAAAAAATTAACAGCAAATTGGGAATTCCAAGCTCATACTAACCAGGATTTTTCCCCTTTGTAGAAGCCTTCCATCTGTCTGCCCTCTTTTGGACACAACTCAACTAGGAGCACACAGCTCATCAAATCAAATGGGGGTGCTGTCAAAAATATGCCAAACTATTGTGTCACTTGCTTTACTTTTTTAAGGAAATTTAAAATCACACTTAACATAATGAGTTATTTGTTTTGGTGCTTTCCTTTCCTCTCATTGCATAAACCTCAGTTTACTGCTATATACACCAGCCCTCCAAGGATCATCCCAGTGCCTTCCGTGCAAACCGGCTAAGACCATTCCACCGGAACATAGACCAGTGGTGGAGAAAAAAACCACAGTGGGGCAAGAGGAAAACCATAGGCTCTCATTCTGAACCTCAGTAAATCAGGAACCTCAATGTGAGAGCCATTACCTCATTAGGCTTGTTCTGTATCCTTTACAATGCCTAGTCCAAAGAAGGTTGATGCTCTCCTAGAATTCAGTCCCCATGATGAGTCATTTAATCTCTGAGTAGCTCTCTTTCATGATCTAACTTTGATATTTAAAATAATAACTGCAACAGTAGGAACAACTACTTACATTCCAATGATTTTTGAGGTCTTATCAGAAATTGAAGATCATATATAAGAAGATAAAGAGTTCAGTAGTTAGTGCCAAGTTACTAAACAACAAAGCCTGAAGTCTAATGGAGAACTCTTCCTCCCTCCCCCCCACCCCACCAAATAGAATCCCATGATCTCAGTTCCTAGGCCCTATGACAGCCAAGAAGAAATGGATAACCTCTCTAACCCTCAGTTTCCTCGTTAGGTTATCTGGAGATTAATAACAGTACATCATATGGGGCATTTAATATACTCACTTGTAAAACTTAAGCCTACAAATGGAAGACGCCATGTTATTGTTGTGAGAGAAAGTAGAAGCTCTTGTCAAAGCAGAGTAATCCAAATGTAAAATCTGGAAGACAAAAAGAGAAGAAAAGGTAATAAGGAGATGTCCTTGAAACAAATCTGGTTGCAAAATCAAATGCTTAGGTTTGAAAGGTAGTGCCACAACGCAAAGGAAGAGGTTGGTGAAGCTGGGGAAGAAAAGCTGGAAAATTATCTCAAACGGAGTCCTTAGGAAGCACTGCTTTCCTGAGTCAGTGTAACGCCACCGTGCTGAGTCCTGCTTAATCATGCAAATATCTTGTCATCTAATCACAGGAGCCTATTAAAGCAGAGGCTTATTTTTCAATTTTGCTTCATGCCATTTTCCTCTGTCTCTTATGGTTGCTCTCTGATTCTGGAGAGACCTCTTCAAGAAAGCTAATTTTTGTTTACTCAAAATATGCTTGTTGTGGACTCTGTCTCCACTAAGCCCCACTCTTGTTCTATAATGCTAAATCGCTTTCTGTGGTTCTAATCAGTGTGCCCCTTGAGTAGTACTTAAGTATTCTACATATGATATCTGAAACTGAAATAATTAAAAAGGAGGGCAGTCCCTGTAGACTAAAAATAACTGTGGTAGCATTCCGATTAGGTTTGAGCAATACGAGTTGCAGCACTGAGATAAACTATTTACCTGGTTTGCCCATTTCTTAAATAAGAATCCTGTCTGCAAGCTTTCAGTTAAGCCCAGTGACTCTTTTAATGCCATCTGACAGGGTTCTTTTCAAGGCAAGACTTCTAAAATCCATCTCCTAAATACCTAGGAAGGGTATCTTCCCAGCCCAAATCAAACTACCTCTAAAATGCATACATTTATGAAGAGAAAGGATTTGACTAAGCTGTGTTTTCTCAGTGATTTCCTGTTTCATAAATTCTGTCTTTATTTCTAGTCTTGATTGGCTATCACTTGGCAGTATTTTCCCAACCTCTTCACCAAGTAAATATCAACCAATAAACAAAATGTACCAGTAGAACATAATTTAAAGAAATCATTCTCTTTAAAAATATATATGTAAAGTAAGCATTATTTTATAATGTTAAATAATAGGCTCTTCATTTATTGAGGTTATATTTAAATTTCTGCTGAATATTTTGCTTAAAGTAAAATCTCAAAGCTGTATTAAGATATTAGTAACCTCTTCCAGAGCATTCTGGGCAAGGAAGATAGCTTGTCTGTCAGAATGCTAGTTGCCTGACCTGCTAATGGCATTGAAAGTACCTACCTCAAGATGTGTGAGGATTCGAAGTGATAATGTTCCTGGCTTATGATCTGCACTTGAAAAGGGGAGCTATTATCATCAGAGTCTCTAAAGGGGAGTGCAAAGCTGAGGGAGTGGAACAGTAAGAAATCTGGAAAATACTTCAGACTAAACAGCCAATTACTGCTTTTCACCAGTTTAGGGGGCTTTGTGTGTGGGGATGGGGATGGATTCTAAAAACTTAAATTTCTGTCTCATTGGAAAACTCTGCTCTGCTGATTTCCTGCTGTGTCATTTGGTGAGTGGAGAACCTGGCTTATTTCACTCAAGTATTATCTGAGGCTAAGCCTGTGTTGACAGCTAATGACACTTGTTAATGAGGTAAGAAAAAGATAAATAAGGTAGTATAAGGTTAGCATCTTAAGTGTTTGCTTAATGATACTATTTCCTGAAGATATTAGACAACTTATGGAAAACACTCCCTTCAAGTTACTGTTTTTAAATAGTCTATGATTTAACTCAACAATGTTCCTATGATTCCCTGAAAAACTGTGCAAATACTCTCACCTTCAGTCATAAATCAGTTTTCTCAAAGCTTAAGGGTTGGTTGTATAGCTTGCATACCTACACACTTGGTCAAAATGTTTGGGAAAGTAGTAATGATTCTTTTCTAGTTTACATGCATTGTAGTACTGGTTATCTATATGGGCTCTGGACCCTGTTGGCATTGTATGTAACATACACAAACTGTCTATTTCCCTCACAGTGGCCTGGAAACACTGGTAATCTTGCATCATATCTGGAAATCCTGAGATTTATCTGTCATCAGTTCTTTTCCTACAGAAAGCCTGGTGCAGTACCTTGCCTAAGGCAGCCTTCCGCATATAACTGACGAGGTTCTTCTGAAGTGTATTTCTGCCTTGCAGCTCTTCCTGAATCTGGGTTCTAGCCATTTGACTTCCCAAAGGAAAAGATGGGAAAGAGAAAAGAGCCAAAATTAAATCAGCAAGACTGCCTGATTATAAGATACTTAGGGGAGAAGCGAGAAAAAAAAAACTTTAAAATCTACTGAAAGCCACTGAGATAGCTCAGGAGGCCCAGCCTATGGACCTGAGATCAATCCCCAGAACACACATGGCAGAAGGAGAAAACCAACTCCCACAAGGTGTCTGACTTCCACACATGCCAATACACACATGCGTGCGAGCGCGGGCGCACACACACACACACACACACACACACACACAATATAAAACTGTTGTCATTACATATTATACTAATGCCTTTATCATCAAAATCAACTTTCTAGACACTCTCCTCCCTGAAAGTGTCCATGTAGCACTTATAGAAAACACAATACCCATTTGTAAATGTTTCTCTGGGAACAAGATGTTTCCCTGAATGTGGGATTTTCAGTGCAAAAACTGGACATATATAGGCCAAACAGGAAATATTTGTCCTACTCTGAAGCCATACTTATAGGCTCTTTCTTCTCTTTTCTGATTTAGAAAGGTGACCATCCCACTTTTGAGCCTACAAGGCAGACTATAAATCAACTACCCTCAGTTACGATATGCAACCAGCTGTGTATTTAAGTATTATTGTACACAATATGGGAAGCACAGAGCAAGATTGAAAAAAAGAAGCTTGTTATTAATAGGAACATTTTATTGTTCAAGCTTCTGCCTCTGAATCTTAATTCTTTTATAATAGCCATCCATTGTAGTTGAAAATAAGCCTGTCATTGGTATTTCCCAATAGTCTCACGATTAGGTATATACCCCAAAGATTGGACAACAGGGACTGAAACAGGTACTTAGATATGATGCTCACTGCAGCATCAGTCGCCTTATGGTGTGAACTCATGACTCCATCAGAAGATGAATGGATAAATGAAGTACTCTACATACACACAATGGAATATTATTTGATTATAAAAAGGAAAGGAAAGCTGACTCATGATGCAAGGTAGATGAACTTGGAAGACACTATGACAAGTATGATAAGACCCAAAATCTCTAAAAGAAATTCAGACAAATACACTAGAGTTTATTGAGGRCCTGTGGAAAGGGGATGTGGGAGTGGGAGTTCGTGTTGACTAGTTGTGGGATTTCTTTCTGGGATAAGAAAAATCATTTCGGAAATGGTGGTGAAGGCTACATGTTCTGTGTGTGTCAATTAATACCGTGCTAGCTTCTTCCTGCTCACTGTAAGAAAATACCTGACATAAGGGAACATAAGGGAAGAGGGTCACGGTTCCAGGAGATACAGTCCATCGTGGTGGGGAAGGCATGGGGACCAAGTGGCTCAACTCATCGCAGCAGGAACCTGAGCAGACAGGGACTCACATCTTGACCAATTGGGAAGCAGAGAAGGGATCAGTACCAGAGCCAGGCTATAAATTTGAAAGGTCACTCCTATTATTTACGTCTTTCAGCTAGGTTTCATATTCCAAAGGTTCCACACCCTTCTAAGACATCCCAACAGCTGGGACCCAAGAGCCCGTGGTGTGGGGTGGGAGCGTGGCATGTCAAACCATAACAATGTCACTGAATTGCATGTCGTAAAAAGACAAATCGGTCAATTTTATGTTTTATGTATTTTTACCAAAATAAAAACATACCAAGAATTATTTCTCACATATTTGAAGTTTAGCCAATGTAGCAATAGCAATTCAGACTATACCAGGTAAAATATAAAATGGACCTCTTGTGCCTTCAAGATACCTTCCCTTCCTATGCATCAGTTTCTCGTCAAAGGTCAAGCATTTCCAAAACGTAGTTGGAGATCTCTTCTGAGTTCTCTACTTCAAGTACTGCAGACATGTGTGGGTGAGGTGAGCTGTGTCAGCAGAGAAACTCTTCAGCTTGAACTCAGTGTGTAAACGCTGTTCTTAGCAAATCTAACCATCCAAACTATAAGGCATTTCAGAACTTAAGGCACGAAAATTGCACCTTCAAATGGAGCTACAGCCGGAAGCATCGTCTTCAGGCCACACTCTGTAAAGCTTCCTTCCCAAAGCAGTCTGTTCACAGTGTGGTTCTTTACCAAATTGC
Organism: Apodemus speciosus; assembly: GCA_002335545.1. Classification (NCBI taxonomy): domain Eukaryota; kingdom Metazoa; phylum Chordata; class Mammalia; order Rodentia; family Muridae; genus Apodemus; species Apodemus speciosus. The sequence goes on from BDUI01007685.1 coordinate 25,296, forward strand.
AACGGGGGAGGGGGGTTCTTTTTACATGTAGCTTTTCGATTTCCATAGTACATTTGTTGAAAATTACACTTCCTAACTGAATTACCTTGTAAATCATCAAGGATTGGTTGACTGTGTGTTGTTATAAAGGTCTGGTTTTAGACTCTCTGCTTTTGCTCTGTTCTTCTATGTCTATGTTATTCCCAAATCATACCATATTGATGGCTTTATCTACGTTTATAGTAAGCTAAAATCAGCTATTCTATGCCTCTGACTTTGTTCTTGTCTGCAAGTGTTCTGCTTGATCTGTCATGTTTGTACACAAACTGCAGAATTAGCCTCTCCATTTAGGTTGGGATTCTGTTTAGATTTTGACATCTTAAAGATCTTGTCATACTGATGGTCATGGTTTATTTCTCTTTAATTCAGGTTTTCTTCGCTTTTCGCAAAGATTGTTTTATAGTTTTCAGTATACATATCTAGTATTATTTTGCCAAATATATTCATAAAAATTACATACTTTTTGATACTGTTATAAATGTAGTAGTATTTTTCATTTAAATTTCTAATTTTATTTTAAGTATGGTCAATTATCTTTTAGAAATTCTAGCTGCATTTGTGTCTGCCTGTATGTTTCTGTCTGCATGTGCAGCCACACACATGCAAAGGTCAGAGGACAATTTGCTGACATCAGGTCTCTCCCTCCACCATGTGGGTTCCGGGATCAAACCAAGGTCAGGCTTGGTATCCCCTGATCCATCTTACAGGTCCCTATGCTTTTGTTTTATTTCATCTATCCTTATAGTTAAAATGGGATGCTTATAAAAAGAATAAAGTTGGGACTCTTCAGTCTGCCAATCTCCTTTTAGTGGTACCATTTAAATGATTTATATCTAATAGGAACTAGCTTTATATTTATCCACTTGCTATCTTGATTTTTAAATTCTGATACCTTTCTTGGTAAATTTGCATAAATTCAATTAGGGTCTTTATTTATTTGCTTGTTGACCCAATGTCTCATTACGTAGACTAGGCTAGCCTCATGATCCTCTTGCCTCAGTGACCCTCCCCCTCAGCCAGGATCTTTTATTCACCTCCTTCCTTCACCTCATCATTTCTCTGCCATTTGTCACTTCTCAGGCACCTCTAAATGAGAASTTAATGTCTTTGTCAGATAATTAGATCAGCTCCATTGTCTCTGGATTTCTATGGACTTTTCCCTTGATCACAGGTCATATTTTGGGGTGGGGGGGATGGTTGACAGTTTTGCTGGGTGTGGAACATTTAAATGTTTCTGTTGTGGAGTACTAGCTTTATAATATGCCTTTAGATATTTGTTAAGGTTTTTTTCATCCATAAACATAATTTCTTTTATTAAAAAAATGGAACACTTAACAAAAATTTTAATTGTGGACATAGGTTGAATTGTATAATATCAATGATAATTGTCTAATATCATTATGTTACATAAGAGAAGTGCTCGTTTGTAACAAAAACTTTTGTTCCAGGAGACAGTTAAGTTCCTGGAGTCAGTTTAGTTGGTTCAAGTTTCATTTTTAAGGCTTACTATTATGAATTTCAAGGAACCTTTAATCTGGGGTTAATTTGATTCCATATCAAGTCTTTATCTTCTGGAGGATTCTACTTTAAGGCTTTAATGTTTAGATGCCCTACTCCTTGGGCTGTTCCCAGGCCCACTCAGTCTGGGTATATCTTTCCAAGTTGTTCTTCGATATCTTTACTTGCATGAGCAGATAATCAGATGAAGACCCAACTATAGATTCAAGAGTTCTTTCTGCACCACACTGAAGATATTCATACCCCCTTCCTCCCCTCCCTCTCTCCCTCATACTCCTATATTTATTTTACACTGAAAATTCTAATAAGCTTGGTCTCCCCAAGTCCCTAACACTTACATCTTTCCAGCTGTTTGTATATGATTGGCCCAGGGAGTGCACTATTAGGTATAGCCTTGTTGGAGTAGGTGTGGCCTTGTTGGAGTAGGCGTGGCCTTGTTGGAGTAGGTGTGGCCTTGTTGGAGTAGGTGGGTGTGGGTGTGGGCTTTAATATCCTTGGCCTACCTGCCTGGAAGTCAGTCTTCTCCTAGTGACCTTCTGATGAAGATGTAGAACTCTCAGCTCCTCCTGCACCATGCCTGCCTGGATGCTGCCATGCTCCTGCCTTGATGATAATGGACTGAACCTCTGAACTTGTAAGCCAGCCTCCAAATAATGCTGTCCTTATAAGAGTWACCTTGGTCATGTTGTCTGTTCACAGCCCTAAGACACCAGCTCAACACAGAGCTGATCTCACTTTGGATTCCTGACCCCTTCATTTTTGCCTCCCTAGGGAAGAATGTCTTATAATTATAGGGATTTTTATCTACTTTCCAGGTCTCAGGGATCATGGCCCTGTGTCACTTGTTCAATGCCTCAAGCTTGCCATTTCATCCATGTTGTTTAGTTTTTATACTGTTTGAGAAATATTAGTAAATGTGCTTCTTGCTACTTCTCTGTGTCTGGATACTCCCCAAGGGACTCTTTATAGTACAAGACATTGTTAAGACAACTGAAGACAGCAAAAGGGATGTGGATGAGAGAGTTACCAGGGAGATGGCTGTCAGTAAAGCACCTGAGTCCAAGTTTCAGAACGCATGGTGGTACATCCTGTAATCCTAGCCCTGGGAAAGCTAAGACAAGCAGATTCTCAGGGCTCACTGGTCAGCCAGCCCAGCCTACCTGGCATGCTCCAGGTTGGGTAAAGACATTGTCTCAGAAATAAAGGTGGACAGCACCTGAGTAACAACACCCAAAGGTGTCTTCTGCCCTCTGCACAGGCGTGCACCTGCTACATGTGTGTACCTATATACATACGCATGCATGAAGAAAATGGTGTATGCACCATAGAATATTATTTACCCTTAAAAAGAAAATCTTGCTACTTGAAACAGCACAGATGAACCTGGAGGACACTATATTAATGAAGTAGCCCACATATTAAAGAACAAATACTTTATGATATGACTTACATGAAGAATCTAAAAGAGCTGAGCTTAAATAAGAAAAAAAGTGGAATGAGAAGGGGAAGAAGAAATGAGTACATATGAGTGAAAGGGTAGAGAGTTTTAGTAGACGAGATGAGCAAATCCTGGAGATCTGTAGTCTAGTACAGTGCTCCCGTCTAGCAGTGTTCTGGCCTAGCACAGTGCCTATACCCAGCAGTATTTTACTGAATATTAAAATTCAGCTAAAAGGGTAGTGTTGATTTTTCTCTGCACTATATAACAGTGATAGTAATAATAGCAACAACAAAGGAAGAGGGCAGAAGGAACAGGTTGACTGTGATGCTTTTGTTCATGGCACAAATTGGGGTGATGATTTCACTGATATATACTGAGCTCTAAACTTATCAAGTTGTATAGACTAAATATATACTTTCATATGCAAATTCATACTTACATAATGATCATGCATAATAATGTGTTAAAATAATTGAACCAGGTTTGAAGTCAAGTGTTTCATTGTCCAACTAAGACCTAAGGTAGTGTTTGACAGGTGAGTAAGTGGGTGGATGCTAGAAAGAGACTCCTCCAATCTCATCCCTACATCGCACAAGCTGTGCGAGTCTGGTCCATGTTTTCATCCCTTCTTTTCCTCTGCTTTACCTCACATAAAATGAGAATTATGATATTGTATAGGATTTTTACAAGCATTAAATAACCCACAGTGTAAAAAATTAATATCTATCATCTATTGCTGAATAACCGACCTTCAAAACAAAATATTCCAAAAGGCAGCGACATAACAGGAGAACCATATTTTTTTTTCAGCTTGCAATTTGATAGGTCACATTTTGGCTGTTCTGGAAAGTTCTTCCACTAATCTCAGTGCTGCTTACTCACACCGTCTGCGGTCAGTGACTGTTCAGCCAGTTCATCCTCTTTCTGGAGCTCAGCTCACGGTGGAGCTGCTCTGATGGGGGAACCAGGTAGACCGTGTGTCCTTCAGCCCCCTCCTGAGTAGCCTGGGCTTACCAGAGTGTTGAAGGTTCTAAGAACATCAACAGAACAGCTGTCTCACTGGAGCACCTTTTGAGTCTCCCTGTCTCACAGTTGCTATTCTCCCAGYGTGAGTCATATAACTTAGGCCAGAGTCAGCGAGAGAGGAACACATCAGTGGGTCAGAAGCTGAGGGAAAAGATGTAGATGGGCTTCGATCTACCGTAGGCACTCAGCAAAACTGTTAATATTTAATATCTGGTTATTTTAATATATCACAAGTATAACAAGCATATATATTTTTTTCTATTTCTAAGCAAAGGACAATCATAAGAACCATGCAGATGGGGTATTAACTGTTCACTCTGTCTTATCAGTGCACTGTTATAGCTCAAACATAAATCTTTGCCTTGGTCCAGCTGATCTTTTCCATTCTGTTTCTGTATACTTCTTAAGATTTCAGGGGCCATCTCTTGCCTCTAGTTCCACAATCACATTCTGCTGCAAAATTTCCTCTCTCTGCACTCTTCAGTGGGAACACTTGTATAAATCACCCAGAATGTTGGCAAGAAAAGAGCTACTTCTGGGCTGAGAGCTTTTTGAAAAAAAAAAAAAAAAAAAAGGCAAAAAAAAAAAAAAAAAAAAAAAAAAAGGGATTTGAAAAAAAAAAAAAAAAAAAAAAAAAAGGCCTTCCCTGCTACCCAGAAGTCATTTACATAGGTTAATTCCTGGGGGTTAAATCCATAGCACCCCCTTTGCTGCTGCAGCAGCAGCTGTGGGAGAGTCCTTTCTGCAGCACAGCAGAGGGATTGCTGCTTAGGCATTTTATGCACACTTATATGCAGGCACTCTTGGCAACAGAAATGCTATTTATTGCTCCTGTCTGAAGAGCCCTCCCTCCCTCCATGTGTTACTCTTCTGACACCAAACGTCACATTTATTATCCCAGTAAAGTATTGCTTGAATCCTCCTGAATCAAGCACTCACCTGCAAATCATTGCTCAATCATTCTCTGGTCCTCCATCGCCAAACTTGATTCAATCACAGATAAAGTGTGCATATCCCACATGCCTTCACCGAACCTCAATAACCTACAAGTCACCTACTTCACTGTAGCAGATGATTCATTGAGATATTAATTTTACTTTGTTCTTGCTGCTGTAGGTGAATAGAAGGTAGCAAAGGGACATTTTCTTCCCCCTGATCTCTCTTCCAAGAAGAATAAGCAGGTCCCTATGATCAGCTTCCTCTGTGGAAATCATTGCAGTTGTTTGGTTCTTTTTCAAAACTTGCCTTCAGAAGATACCCTGAGGGAACACTCYGCCACTTGTGACAGCCTTAGCCACAGTTCTTAATTTGGTAATAAACTGGTAYTTACTTGGAAAGCAAAAGGCTCATGGCCTGAACTCTGAAGAAAGAGAAAGAACTGAATGATGGGAAGGATTTGGAGGGCTGTCATTCAGAGATGACCAACTTGAATCCTACTCCCATGCAAGAGTCCAGGATTGTTAAGACCTCTCAAGTAGAGTGGTAATATATAATTAACAGCTCTCATTATCTATGAGATATCTATAAACTATGGCTAAATTTGATGCATCAAACTATTCATATTTAAACAGACCAAGTAGGCTAAGATAATGAGCATTTTTTAGCAATAAGTAAGATAAAATAAAGATCCAAGGCCCATTCTCCAAGCTTTTGGACATTTTCCAAACCCTAGTAGGGGGCCAGCTTTGTACCCATTCCCTTGTCCCATATGCCTGCAATTAGATTTCCTTTCAGCCAAAACATGACCAAGCCAGGAAACAAACAGACAAATAAACAACAAAACAACAACAAACAACAACAACAACAAAAAGCACATATAATACTTTTCTTGCACAATTATACCGATATACTTACTTGTAAGTGTAAAATCAAGTTTCTGGAAGTTTATCTCCTAAATTATTTCCCATCCTTAATTTGGGGTGAGGGAGGGTTCAATCTAGTCATCAAATGGCATTGGAAAACAAAGATATACAGTGGTAGCCAAATGTTGATGGGAATCTAAGATGTCAAGGCTAAAGTCTCCAGATTCATTCAGCACACGGTAGCTAGCTAACTGACACCAGTGGGCCTGTTAGCAGCTGTGAGAAAGGGAGGATTCAAGGGCTACTATGGCCCCAAACACAATTACACARAAATGCTGCTTCGACTTAACATTAAAAACTCTCCAACAGTTCTAGTTGGCTCTGTCCTCTAGGTTGATGGTAATTTCCTCCCAAACTTTTAGCATTACTCTATACCATTGAATCTGAAAATCCAGCTGTGCATGCTTGCCTCTGACATCAGTGTGACTGGTTTTGATACAGCCAACCATCTAGTTGATGAAGCATGAAGCAGAAGGAATCCAGTAGACTGTCCCCTGCTGTTTCCACATGAGCACTACAAAAGCTACTCATGCCAACATGGATGGTTGACTATAACACAGTCTTGGGAGAAATTAGAATGTTAAGGAACCTTGGGGCATAATTTCTGATGACCACCACAGGTGTCTTCTGGTAGAGCTTGAGGTAAATCTTCTTGTGGTATCTTCATAACTTTCAAAGCTGCTTTTAGTCATATTGTCTCTCCAAGCTGTTCACCAAGATGACAGAAAATCCTGAGTATAAATGGTTGTATTATAGACTAGGTAGCATTTCTTGACTAGTTTCTTGTTCTATGAACAAGATGTGTCTGTTCGTTTACTGTTTGGATTTGTACTTCTTTAAAAGATTCTCCTTCTGTTTTTCCTCTTCCTTTTCAAAACAATGTCTGTGAGTAGAAATGTCCCACCCATCATCATTAACCATTGCTTCGCCTTCCACCCCCAGACTCACTCCCCCAGCTTTTCTGTCATTTCTGACTTTGGAAATATAAAGAGAAGAGACAACATCAACAAAGAAGAGAAGGAGTAAGTGAGAAGTCACCATGCTGGGGAGATAGATTTGCAACCCGTGAATCTGAATTTCATTTTTTGTTCTGCTGCATACTGAATCAGTGAGCTTTGTATGCTATCATTTAAACTCCATGCCTCAGAATCCTAAGCTACAATGTAGAGAAAATGGTAAAAACCCTGTGTGGGGATCATCTATGTAAACCAAGCCCTGTAGATAATATTTATTTAAGGAAATTTCTAGCAAAGGATTTTGAACTTTCGATCACAGTAAAAATGGAAACAATAAAATGAGAGAGCTAAAGAAAACTAGTTTCTGGTTTCTTTTCGTTCTCCCTGTGAGCACTGGAGTAAGGACTATAGTTGTTTAGTTTAGTGACTTCGTTACAGAAATGAATTCTCTAGGCTTCTCTAGAAGAATAAAGGAATCAATCTCTCTGTCTCTCTCTTACCTCTCTCACTCTCTGCCTCTCTACCTCTCTCCTTCTCCCTCCCTCTTCTCTTCTCCCCTCTGTCTTTCTAGCTTCTCACCCCCTTTCTCCCCTCTCTTTTCCACTCCCCAGTTCCTTCTCTCCTTCTTCCCTCCCTTAAACATCTCCTGGAAATTTAGAACTTAAGACAATCAGGTCTTCCTACCCTTCCTACTCATTTCTCTGCTTCTGTTTCCTGGACTGCCCAGTTGTTCTTCTCTAATTCTGTGAAACTGAAGTATATAAAGATGCATGCACAGCCTTGCTCAGTGTGATGGTGCAAACCTAGTGCCTTCTCACTTTGCATGCAGGGCACATGCGCTCCTCCTCCTGTAGTATTTGCTGATGTACTTTGCACTCCAGCTGCTGCAATATTTAAATCAGTGATTCAGTACGCAGACCACACGATGTGCCACTACACTCCGACAAGCAAGGTCTGTCTCTCCGTGGGGACAGAGGATCTAAGCATCTGTCATTCTCCTCCCATCGCTTATAATTAACCACACACCCCTTTACACACATAAATATTTATGTGCAAAAATAAAACTCCCTAGTGCTTTAAGCCAATCTCTATTCTCCTCAGTGAGCTTTGAAGCTTCCAAAATAATTTTTTCACTTAATTCAAACTCTGGGTTTTGTTTTTTTTGTTTTTTTTTTTTTTGCAAAGAACTTGTAAGACGCAATTATATTCTGAGAAAATAATTTAAAGTCTCAAACTTAGAAGTATGATGCATGCATATTTTTAGATTCTCCCATGAGGGAGAATCTTTGCCTATGTCATTGTTTTATCTCCAGCATTCGAAGGAGACCCTAGTGCATAGTATGAGTTGGACAAATAATTTTGAAATGTTAAATTACTGATGTACAAATCCCCCAACTACAAAACAAGATTCTGTTCATAAGGAAAATTTTAAGCTGGGCACGGTGACACATGCCTTTAGTCAGAACATTCAGGAGGCAGGAGCAGGTGATCTCTGAGTTTGAGCCTACAGTGAGAGTTCCAAAATAGTCAGGGCTACATTTAAAAAAAAAACCCTCAAAAGGGGGTGGGCAGTGGAGAAAAGAAAAACTGTAAGATYCCCTGCCCCTACCCACTTCTCTCATCCACATGTGTATATGTATATACATTCATGACTGGGAATCAATTTTAGGTCTTTGTATATAGGCTAGACAAAACCAGCTAGAATTCCTAGGCAAACACTGAAGAACTTGGAAATACTTTAATATTATTGATAGACAGAGTCAGGAATAATCACATGACATAATTATTGCATTTATTTAGTCACTCAAAACTAATCAATGTTCACTATCTCTATTTCCACCTTAAGATGTTAAGCAATTATTTAGAATTAAGTAATAATTGGACTTACTCTCAAGAAACTCTTGGGCTGTTTATTATTTTCAAAAGGGGATATTTTCTGTATTAGTGGATTTATTGTCAGTTTCCTCACCATTAGTAATCAAAACACCAGAGAACTATCTTATTCTGAATCACTGAGGACGATAAAGGACCATATTTTCAACTTGACATCCAGGCACTGCTATGAAGATTGGAGCCATGAGTCTAGAGAAGCTCGTGTCACTTGCCTGGTTGAGGAATTATACAGKCTATACTATCAGGCAGATGGTATTTGCTTTGTCACATCCATACCTCCCTTAGTGAACAGTGGTATATAATAATATTCCAACGACATGGTCATCTTAAAACCATAGRTCAACATCAACTGATTGGAGCCTACACAACAATCCTCTTTGAATCAAATCCTTATGGACCCTAGTGATTTAATAAAAATTAAGATATACATAGTGTGCAGACTTTCCCAAATAGTCCTAAGCTATATTCTTATACATTCTCTAAGGTTCTAAACTTCTGCAGTTAGTTTTTTGAAGGCTGCCTCAGACCTCATCAATTTCAAATAAATATTCCAGCGTCTCCATTAACCTGTCTTGCTCAGCACAGACTCCACACTGACAGACACCTGCACATCCTCCTGCAAAGACTAATTAGGTCCTCTGTGTCCAAGATGTAGTCAGAATCCAATACCATCAGACTCAGAATGGCACTGCCTAACGTTCTGAGTGTTTAGGTTTAATTATGCAGACTAACTATGTGTAGTCTGATGCAATTTTCTGTGGACCACTGACATTGCACCTCTGTAAACGGTGTTCTTGACTCCCATGAACTGTAAGATTGATCCCCTCAGTTGTTCCTCCACATTTGAATATCTCCTTAGACCTGACTTCAGCAGAAAGAGCCTTTGCATCTTTCATTTCTCCAATGTCTTGTTTGYTTCTACTCTATATTTACACATTTTTTCAACTCTGCAATGTCTCCCTGCTTATGAATCTTTTTATAATGTACAGCTCCTGATGCTCACAACCATTCTTTCCATTTTAATATTCTTGTCARTCCTCCTCCAATTCCTTATCAATTCTCCTTAAAAAATATTTGCAAAAGCTTAATATTTAATCATTTTTTGTTTTATGCTTCAGAACTGGGTTGCTTTACCATTTAACTAAGTAAAGCATTATCACACATTGAGAGTTTGGTCACATAGTAATGTTGATTATGATTCACACATTCTATTATGTTCTTGTTCTCTGTGGAAAAGGTATATTAAATTTAGTGCCAACCCCATCCCCAAAAGTATTTTGGGAACTGCAAATATTGGCCACTAAGATTGATGCAAATACTCCCTTTAACATCTGGGAGCTTGAAAAAAATCAGATTAATAATGATAGAGGGAAATGCCATTTAATGTCTTAATGTTAAACTGTGCATATTTGCTGTTAATCAAAACAATTTTTTGACTCAAAGTGATGGTACTTAATGTTCTGTTAATTATGCAAGGAGCTAATCAATTTGTCCCCTAAATGGATGTTCAACTGATTAAGAAAGCTAAGCATCAGTTATGAAATCCATAAGGCAAAGATGAGTCAGGTTTAAAATGTTTTTTTTTTACTAACTTGGGGCCAATAATCATTTCTCCTTGAATTACCTCTTATTTCAGTTGGGAGAACTTATTTTCTTTCCTTAAATATATGTTTTGCTCTTACCTATGAAAATTAAAGCCTAGTTTAACTTAAGAGTTTAGGAATCAAACCAAGGATAATACTATAATGACTTCAATTTCTTATTTAATCTCTAAGGGACAGTAACTAGGCAAGAGTTATGGCTTGACATTACAAATAAGTTGCTGAGAGCCAGCAACATTGCTCAGAAGTTAAGAGCCACCAGGCTTAGCAGGCTGACTTCACTCCCCAGAACCCACATGGTGGAAAGAGCAAACCAACTTTCCATAGTTATCCTCTGACTTCCACACGAGCCATGACAGATCCATCTCTCACTACATGTGCATACACATGTGCATGTGCACACACACATATGCATACACATGCACAAGCACACACATGCACATGATAAATAAATGTAAAGAATAAGTTGCTGTAAATTAAATCAGACAGTTTAGACACTTAACTCCCCTTACACTATAAAAAGGACATAGGCATGTTAGTTGATCCCTACTCTACCTGGATCTCCAGGTATACTTCAGTAGTCGAGCACATGCTTAGGATCTGTAAAAGGCTAGGTTTGATCCTTAACATCACAATAGGAACCAGATTTAATGACCTACTTATCCATTCAAGTATCCATTTTATGGTTATTACTATGCTTGACACCAAAACTGTAGAGACACGTAGGGTATGGCGCTGGACCTTACAAAATATACTAGGAAATAAAAAGTAACCACCTTGATAGATAATTGCAGTTTGTTTGTTTTTTACATGTAAGAGTCAACTAAAACAAAAGAGCCAAACAAGCATTTGGGAAGGAAGATAAAGAGTTCAAAGCCAGCCTCAGCTACATAGAAAGACCCTCTTAGAAATAAAAGGAACAGAATTAAGAAAGAGGGAAGGAGAGGGTAAAGTGGACTCATAGACACATAGCAGCATGTCCTGACTGACCTATTAGAGATTAACAAACAGGGGGAAAAGCTATCTATGTCAGGAAAAAAATGATACTTCAGTGACTGAGTTCAATGGTCTGGCAGTCAGGATGTTTGGTTTTTTAATTCTATTTGTGTCTGTAGCTAATCCCTGCTTGACCTTGAGAGCACTTTAATCCTTTCTTTATATTTCATCTTCTTCATCTGAAAAAAAATCAGTGATTTTTTTTCTGCCATGAATTATAGGTCAGTTTGAAATCATTTGCAGGAAAAATGAGAGCAACTCCAAGGACTTCTTTACTTAGAATCCAAATGCAAGACACATTAGTCAATCAGTTAGTCAATAAATACTTATTGATTATCTACTGAGTGCTCTCTAGGGTGCCAGGCCCTGCTGAAGGCAAATAGAAGAGAAAACAAAGTGATCGCTTTTATCAATTAGCTGCTGCCCCCTTTTAAAAAAAATTAGTATTCAGGAAAAAGAAAGGAATGGATGGGTGAATGGATGAATATTCATTGGGTAATTATTATATACCAGGCTCAGGCTTTATTGGTTGT
>BDUI01007685.1:39193-49353 GCA_002335545.1 Apodemus speciosus
TGGGGTCTAACTTCTTGAGTTCTTTGTATACATTGGATATTAGCCCTCTGTCAGATGTGGGGTTGGTGAGGATCTTTTCCCAATTTGTAGGTTTGGACTGCAGTCTTAATGGGAGGAGAAGCCAGTGATCCTGTGAAGGCTGGATGTTCCAGTGTAGGAGAATGCCAGGGTGGGGAGGTGGGAGTGGGTGGGTGGGTGAGGGAGCACTCTCATTGAAGCAAGGGGAGGGGAAAGAGAAAGGAGGTTTCCAGAAGGGAAACCTGGAAAGGGAATAACATTTAAAATGTAAGTAAATAAAATATCCAATTAAAGAAAAAAGTGTACTTGCTATGTTTAAAAGCAAATAATAATAATAAAATAAAATAAGATTAAAGTGGAGAAATGTGAATTCTGCTCTATTTAAGTGGAGGAGTTGGCCTGGATGTGGAGCTACTGTGGAACAAGTAAAGCTAAACAGACAACAGCACCTTGTGGAGGAAAGGGATGACACCTAAAGAAGACAATGAATATAACAGGTGAACACAGTGTATTCACGGCAGACGCTTTTCCTGGACTAGATGCCTTACGGACAGATGGTGGGAGGCTAATGGTGGACTTGGGAAGCCCGGTGTGATGGTTCTTATATGATTGATTCAGGGAGTGACCCTATTAGGAAGTGTGGCCTTGTTGGAGTAGGTATGTCACTGTGGGTGTGGGCTTAAGTTCATCACCCTACTTGCCTGGAAGTCAGTCTTCCACTAGCAGCCTTCAGATGAAGATGTAGAACTCTCAGCTACTCCTGCACCATATCTACCTGGATGCTGCCATGTTTCTGCCTTGATGACAATGGACTGAATCTCTGAGCCTGTAAGCCAGTCCCAATTAAATGTTGTCTTTTATAAAATTTGCATTGGTCATAGTGTCTGTTCACAGCAGTAAAACCCTAACTAAAACAACTGGTAACAACTTTTTGTCAGTCTAGGAGAAAGTATGTAAGAAGATAGGAACTATTTGAAATAGGGAGAATTTGAGATACCCTGAGTAGGAAGCCATCCTGATGAAGGATAGTAGTTCCAGTAATGGCAAAATGACTAAGATCTCAGGGTGTAGACCCTGGACCATCAGCATATTGACTCTTCTGATGTAATGTTTCCAATTTCTACAACATCCACGTCACAGCTATCAATTACTATTATCATTTATAGAATAATATACTGCTTAGAGATTTTTATATCTCTTCTTTGATTTATTGGACTTGTGGTGACAAGTGGGATATTCAATATAAACTGCTAATCCTGTTTGCCCAAGAAAGGATATTTTTAAAAAGCAGAGCTATTGTTTATTTGCCCAGTCTTTGTCTCTTCACCATCTTCCTACTTGTGTTTTGGTTCAAGGTTGAGTTAAATTCGAGTCAGCAAAGTAATACCATTAATCCGTCTCCTTCCTTCAGTTTCTAGGCACAGTGAGAGCCTGGCAGAGATGAAACAGGGCCAGGAATCCTGTGGGTACTTACAGCTTTTCCTGGGATAAGCTCAAGGTCAGAGATAGAAAGAATTAAGGTGAGAGTTGCTGAAACAACTTGCCACTCAATGCATCTGCTAAAGAAAGCTGTGAAGCGAAAGAGAGGGAGAAGTAAAATATCAAGAAAAAAGCAGATAAGGGCATTCTCCAAGGCTGTGGGCTCTGCTCAGGGATCGGCATATTGTCAAATACAGGAGGAAAAACCTGGAGTCACATCAAGACATGGGGTCAATTTTACAGCTGCCTCTAGAATATGACTCCCACAACATCCACAGTAGAAGCATCTATCCCCCTCTCTGAATTCCCCCATCCTATCTCCCCCATTAGCAGAACCCCATTTAATATGCAAATGAGCGAAAGAAGTTCTTCCTAGTTTCCTGGTTAAGGGAGAGAAACACACAAAACCAGAGAAAATATTATTTCCCTGCGTATTGACTATAATGGAGCAGATACACTTTCTGGAAATGGATTGCACAGAATTCCCAACCAGGATATTTCTTTCATATTTAGATTTGTCCATGGCCACAGACTCCCTTCTTCCCTACACTGGTGGACCTACCCTGAGTCACTTTGAGCAAAATACAATATCTTAAGATCCAAGAACCATTGTGGTGTAACCTTCATGTTTCTTATCTCTCACCAGAAATTCAGTGGATAGGGAGCCTTACCAATATAACAGTAGCTTTATCAATCAGGAATAGCCTTCTGGCCACTGCACACAACACAGCAAGGGTGAGGTGTGCCACTGTATTGAGGGTTAGAGGAGAAGAAAGATCACTGAGAGTCTAGGTCAAATTTTCTAAATCTTTTTAATGTTCTGTTTCCTTGATTTTCAAAATTCACTCCCACACACATATACCTCTTTCTATTTTTATAGCAAAAATCCCTACTTTAGCTTCTTGTATTTCTTCTATTTCAGTCACATATAGAAATATTAGTAATATTACTAAGTCCATAAATAGTTTTATTTGGAAACACTGTAGCAATGGAGCAGTGTGTGGAACAACCCACTTCAGACCAAATTATGATTATTGCATTTTCACAGTATCCTAACCATACTTTGTGAATGATTTTATAATAGGAAATGGGTAGTTCTTATTAAATATTATTTAAATTCACCCATTTAGAACTAATCTTTGGATTACTTATTAGTCCCTAGCTTTTTAATCAAGGTAATCTTGAAGTAATAAATTTCCATTAGGTAGCCAGTAATAACTCTCTATTAGCTAATCAATGAACTCCCTTGCTTGGGTTTTTAATATACACAGAAATTTTATATAGAGAGAAGAATGGGGTTGCAGAGATAGCTTAGTCAGTAAAGTACTTCCTACAGTGTGAAATCCTGACTTACCTCCCCAGTAGTAGCATAAAAAAAGCTGGGTATGAATCCCAGTGCCCAATGCAGAATACCTTCCTATGATATTTTGGTGAGGGTGGATGCAGACACCGCTCCCCTCCCCCCACCATATTCGGGCTATTGCCACTGCTCTTGGTTGCCTATTTTAATAACAAAATAAGACCCTATTGCTAAAGATATCACATACTCTGGTTGCAGGATGTAGAGAAATTAAGCTGGAAGTGAGATAGTGAGTGCCTCCTTGGGTCTAGCTGTCAGTGTTAGAAGGTGTTATGCATGTTTCTGAGGGAGAAAGTGATCAACACCCTTACCCAGCTATGACCTCTGTGACCTACAATACTGACCTGCCAGGCAAGATATCCCCAAGGATACAATAGTAGCATAACTGTTTGTGAGTAGCCAACTGCTTTCTGACTGGATTTAAGGTCCACTTCACAGAGGAAGAAATTCACCTTTGGCACTGTAAAGATGGTCAAATGTCCATAGTGGGAAATGTCACAGGCCCTAGAGGGGAATCTGCTGCTGTTGTTTTGCTAAATGGGCATGATGTCAATCTTCCTTCTAAGTAATTATGTTTGCACTCAAATTAGTGCTACTCTCATTCTGGGTCATAGAAGCTTCTTTCGAAATGGGCAGCAATTAATACAAAGACTCACATTTGGTCAAAGTACTAAGAATATGTGACTCTTGACTACTCAGTCCTAAGTGGGACATCTATAGCTCCCCTTCCAAGGCTCAGGAAACATTGCAGAAAGATTAGAGGAGCCTGAGAACAGAAAGAAATGCAGTGTGATGTTGGTCCTGAACATGACACTAGCTGCTGACACCAGGAACTGACAGCAGCAGTAGTACTCTGTACATGACCCATCCTGGGCACATCAACATTCCATCATGGATGAGGGAGAAGTTCATGAAGCCCCAWTCACCTCCACCCACCACCCCAAGAAGCTGTAGGCAGTCAATAGTAGCTAGAAGAGGGGAAATTGTGTTCTTCAGTGTAGTGGCCACGATTAAGTTGTCCTGGACCAAGTTTATGACCCCCCACACCCATGATTATACAAACAAACCTAATTAAATGCAGTAGGACATACACACAAAGAAAACAGGATAACAGGAGGGACATTTCTTAGCAAGAAGAAGCTTGAAGGGAGGGGAAGGAAAAGATAATGGAGAAGAATATGATCAGAGAGCATATGTATGTGCATGTGTGTGCATGTGTGTGTGTGTGTGCACTTATGAGTGTATAAAATTGTGAAATAATTTAAAAACTCTCAAAAGAAATAAAAAGCCATTTGCCATTTGGCATAGCTTACCCTTGTGATCCCAGCACCAAGGTGGCAGGGAGAGGCAGATGCTGGCACTCACTGGCCTGCCAGGCTGACATAATAAGTGAACTCCTGAGGAATGACAGTGGAGTTGACCTCTGGCCTCCATAAATACATAATAATTAATTAATTACAGAAAGGGAATGGAAGAAAGAAAGCAGACTCTCCCTTTTCGTATGTGAAGTACAGTATCAGGCACTCACAAGTTTTGCTCTTAACCTCATAGTGATGATTTAAAACCAGAACAGGGAGCATATGGACAGAGATTTAATGGTTTTTAAATGCACTGGCTCTGTTCTGCATGTATGGCAAAGATACATTTCTATGATTTTTCCCTCTACTTCAGTAAAATGGCATTTTACTAATTAAGTGCTCTTATTCCTTTTTAGTCTATTTTTTAAACTAAAATTGCTTTTTTATTTCTTTTGCCTCAGAGTGTTTCAGACACATGCTGCTACATCAGACACATTTTTACACCCACACTAATCAAAGCACAGAGAAATTATTACTAAAGATGTGAGATTGATAACACTCTCTAGACATCCAAAGCAAATGCTACATTGCATAGAAGATAATATTCAATCCTCACCCCCTACCTGGTCTTTTCCCACTTCTCAGTGGGTCCCTACTGAAATTTTTATTTATAAGCCAAAGAAATCATCATTCAGGGTAAGAGAATCCTCTCCCTAGAAACCATGTTTGCTTTCATGGAGCAGTGATGACTATTATTACAAAATTCATTCACATCAACATCTACCATCTTTCGAAAGCTTATTCATTCTTCACTCAAAAATATTTATTTGATGTCTATTAAATCATAGACACATTCATGGTACTGAAGATATAGAGTTATTTTGTGCTTATATTCTATAGTACCACTGTAAAATGAATCTCAGTGATGGGAATATTCTATACTTATACAGTTGATTATGGTTGCTACTAGCTACAGTGGCAACTCAGCACTGGAAACATGGCTGTTAGGATTAGAAACATATATTTTAAGTATTTGATTCAATTTATATTTAAATAACAACATATAGCTAGTATGCATTGCACAATACAATGTAGTTCTAGTGAATATATGAATATGCAAAGTGTATATATCTATGTGTGTGTACGTGTATGTGTTGAGGAATTAGTGATACATGAGTGAATTCATGAATGAATAAGAATCACATTGTAAGGATAAACTAAAACAGGGTGATGTAATAGATATTAGAAGCCTGCTTTAGAAGGAAAGTGACTGAACAGAGGTCTCTGTGTCACTTAACTCACTGAGATCTAAATGACAAGAACTCATGCAAAGATGCAGTGATGAGGCACTCAACTAAAGGGAACAGCATTAGCTGTTCCAATTGGGCTTTAAAGAGACCTAAATTGTGAACAAACTTTATGTTCTAATAGGGTGGACAACAAAGGGAGACAAATGGAGTTACATGTGCCACCAGATCAGCCACCTAAAGCTACTGCAACAAAACACACAATTGCTGGCTTTAGACGTGAGTTGGGTCTTTCTCAGTTGTGGAAGCTGGGGGTCAGAAGATGAAGCATCTTCAATGTTTGCTTTACTCAGAGATTTGAGGTCCTAAACTCTTTAAGTTTCTGGCCACTCTTGGAAGTATGATTCCTTGTCATGTGACTGCTGTACTCCCAGCATTGCTTCCCCCTTCACATGTCCTCTGTGTGTCCTCTCGTCCTTTCTCCCATGGTGGTATCCCTTCTTTGTAATTGCATGACAGCTCTTGCATAATGGTATTTACCTATCAGAGAAACTGCAGTTATATCAAGGGTGATATTTAATGTTTTAACTCTTCACTGCATTTTTGAGCAAAGCATTTATCTAGAGGCCCTTTGTGCACATTCTGTTGCAGTTTTGTTCTTTGAGGTTTATTTGTCTCCTTTTTTTAAGGTAGAATCACATTGTAGCCCAGACTGGTTATAAACTCACTCTGTAGTGGAGGATACTTCTGATCCTCCTGCCTCTGCCTTCCAAATGCTGGGGTTATAGGTGTGTACCACCATACCCAACATCATTTCCTTTTTTATAAGGATGCCTGCCATTTGATTTAGGATATATCTTAATCYAATATACCTCATTGTGATTATATCATAAAATCCTATTTCCAAATAAAGTTATATTTTGAGGTCCAGGTANAATAAAGTTATATTTTGAGGTCCAGGTAGGCTACATACAGAGAAACCCTGTCTTGAAAATCCACACACACAGACACACACACACACAGACACACACACACACAGACACACACACAGAGAGAGAGAGAGAGAGAGAGAGAGAGAGAGAGAGAGAGAGAGAGCCATTTTGCATAATAAACAGAGGAACCAAAATAATACAAAATAATAACAATAAGGAYTGAGCAGGCAGGTACAGCCAAGAGCTCAGGGAACACCAGAGTGCCAGAACAGCTGGGACAGGGTCTGCTAGGGCCCCACCTGCACTCAGGAGCTGGGCAGTGCCACAGCACTGTGTGCCAGGGAAGAGCTGGTCACCCAGGGGTGCTGAGACAGGTTTGCAGGCACACAGGAGGGACAAGCACCAACCAGAGACAGCAGGACCAACTAACACCAGAGATAACCAGATGGCAAAAGGCAAATGTAGGAATGTTACTAACAGAAATCAAGGCAACATGGCACCATCCAAACTGCAATTCTTCCACAACAACAAATCCTGGATACCCCAACAACCTGGAAAAGCAAGATTTGGATTTAAAATCACAGGTCATGATGCTGATAGAGGGCTTCAAAAAGGACATAAATAACTCCCTCAAAGAAATACAGGAGAACACAGGTAAACAGGTAGAAGCCCTTAAAGAACTACAGAAAAGGTGAAAGAATTAAACAAAATCATCCAGGACCTAAAAATGGATGTAGAAACAATAAAGAAATCACAAAGGGAAACAACTCAGGACATAGAAAACCCAGGAAAGAAGTCAGGAGTCATGGATGCAAGCATCAACAACAGAATACAAGAGATAGAAAAGAGAATTGCAGATGCAGAAGATACCATAGAATGCATTGACACAACAGTCAAAGAAAATGCAAAATGCAAAAGGCTCCTGAACCAAAACATCCAGGAAATCAAGCACAAAATGAGAAGATTTAACTTAAGGATTATAGGTATAGAAGAGAATGAAGATTTCCAACKTAAAGGGCCAGTAAATGTCTTCAACAAAATTATAGAGGAAAACTTCCCTAACTTAAAGAAAGAGATGCCCATGAACATACAAGAACATACAGAACTCCAAATAGAAAAGAAATTCCTCCCGTCACATGATAATTAAAATGCCAAATGTACTAAACAAAGAATATTAAAAGCAGTAAGGAGAAAAGGTCAAGTAACATATAAAGGTAGACCAATCAGAATTACACCAGACTTCTCACTATAGACTATGAAAACCAGAAGATCCTGGGCAGATATCATACAGACCCTAAGAGAACACAAATGCTAACCCAGACTGCTATACCCAGCAAATCTCTCAATTACCATAGATGGAGAAACCAAGGTATTCCATGACAAAAACAAATTTATACAATATCTTTCCACAAATCCAGCTCTTCAAAGGATAATGAATGAAAAACATCAACMAAAGRWGGGAAACTACACACCGGAAAAAGCAAGAAATTAATCTTCTTTTAACAAACCAAAAAGAAGAGAGCCACACAAGCATAACACCACCTCCAATAACAAAAATAACAGGAAGCAACAATCACTTCTCCTTAATGTCTCTTAATATCAATGGACTCAATCCTCCAATAAAAAGACATAGACTAACAGACTGGATGCATAAGCAGGACCCAACATTTTGCTGCATACAGGAAACCCACCTCAGGCACTACCTCAGAGTAAAAGGCTGGAAAACAATTTTCCAAACAAAYGGTCCCAAAAAAGAAGCTGGTGTAGCCATCCTAATATTGAATAAAACCAACTTTCAACCTAAAGTAATCAAAAAAGGCAAGGAAGGACACTTCATACTCATCAAAGGAAAAATCTACCAAGATGAACTCTCAATCCTGAACATATATTCTCCAAATACGAGGGCACCAACATTCATAAAAGAAACTTTACTAAAGCTCAAAGTGCACATTGCACTCCACACAATAATAGTGGAAGACTTTAACACCCCACTCTCATCAATGGACAGATCAGGGAAACACAAACTAAACAGAAAAAGTGAAAATAACAGAAGTTACTAACCAAATGGATTTAACAGATAYATCTATAGAACATTTTATCCTAAAATGAAAGAATGTACATTCTTCTCAGCACCTCACGATACCTTCTCCAAAACTGACCATATACTCAGTCACAAAACAGACCTCAGCAGATATCAGAAGACTGAAATAAATCCATGCACCCTATCAGATCACCACAGACTTCAGTAACAAGAAAAATAACAAAAAGCCCACATACACATGGAAACTGAACAATRCTCTACTCAACGATAACTTGGTCAAGGGAGAAATAAAGAAAGAAATTAAAGACGTTTTGGAATTTAAGGAAAAGGAAGGSAAAAACATACTCAGACTTATGGGACACAAAGAAAGCAGTGCTAAGGGGAAAACTCATAGCTCTGGGTGCCTCCAAAAAGAAATTGGAAATAGCATACACTAACAGCTTATCAGCACAGCTGAAGGCTCTAGATCAACAAAACAAAACAAAACAAAACAAAACAAAACAAAACAAAACAAATGCACCCAAGAGAAGTAAACGGCAGGAAACAATCAAACTCGGGGCTGAAATCAACCAAGTACAAACAAAAAGAACTATACAAAGAATCAACAAAACCAGGAGCTGGTTCTTTGAAAAAAACCAACAAGATAGATAAACCCTTAGCTGAACTAACCTGCGGGCATAAAGACAGTGTCCAAATCAACAAAATCAGAAATGAAAAGGGAGACATAACAACAGATACTGATGAAATCCAAAAAGTCATCAGATCCTATTACAAAAGTCTATACTCAACAAAACTGGAAAACCTAGATGAAATGGAAAATTTTCTACACAGACACCAGGTACAAAAGTTAAATCAGTATCAGATAAATGATCTAAACAATCCCATAACCTCTAAGGAAATAGAAGCAGTCATTAATAGTCTCCCAACCAAAAAAAAAAGCCCAGGACCAGATGAGTTCAATGCAGAGTTCTACCAGACCTTCAAAGAAGACTTAACCCCAATACTCTTCAAATTGTTCCACAAAATGGAAACAGAAGGAACACTACCCAACTTGTTTTATGAAGCCACAATTACTCTGATACCTAAACCACCCAAAGACCCAACAAAGAAAGAGAACTTTAGACCAATTTCCCTTATGACTATCAATGAAAAAATACTCAATAAAATTCTTCCCAACAGAATCCAAGAACACATCAAAACAATCATCCACCACGATCAAGGAGGCTTCATCCCAGGGGTAATGCAGAAAGGGCATACCATTTGAAATGTAAATAAAGTAAATATCTTAAAAAACATAATAATAATAATAATAATAATAATAATAATAATAATAATAATAATAATAAAAGAAGAAGAAACTAATGTTCAGAAAAGCTACTCAGGTCATTTAGATTTTAAATGGCAGAGAGGAGTTGGAACCTAGTTACTCTGGCTACATATCTATGCATTAGTGTTCATTTTGATGCATTAATGTTCATAATGTTTTAGTGAGCATGCTACAATATTCATAAAAATTTTAAAGGAGAGTCTGAGGAGATGGCTCGCTGGTGATAGACGCTACTGATCACTGCTGATCAGTTTCCAGCACCTACATGGTGGCTCGCAACTGTAAGTTCGCTTCTATGGGATCCAATGCCCTCTCTTTACCTCCATGTTCTCAAGACATGTACATAATGTGCATACAGATTCAGGCAAAACATCCATACCTATAAAAACAAAAATAAATTTTTAAAGAAGCTAAGAGATTTGAAGGAGAGGGAAAACTGTAATAGTGGCAAAAAAAAA
>BDUI01007687.1:41077-57506 GCA_002335545.1 Apodemus speciosus
ATTCTTCATGATGGACCATAAGCTATAAAATAAAATAAAACCTTTCCTCCCAAAAGTTTATGTTTATGGTGTTTATCCCAACAATAGAGAAGCAAACAAATATACTAGTCTGCCAAGAAGACTGTCTGCCCTGGGGGAAAAAAAGGGTGGTTATTCATCTCTAAGTGAAGTCTTTGCAATATTATTGCAATAATGCAATAATAGAGGCACCCAGAACCCTGAAGAGGAACATAAAGAAAACTGAGGCTTCCTGGGAAGAAATGTAACTTGGAAAGGAAGTGCCACTTTCCTGGTAGTGAAGGGCAGGAGTGTGGGGGCAGAAGTAGGAGAAGTAGGTGGAGCCCAGTAAGCTACTTCCTTGACTAGCTCTCCAGAATATCCAGGAAGTAAAGTTAAAAGTAAGCATACMCGTTTGAAGGTCACTTTAAGAGTTAACAAGCCCAGAACCTTAAATTGGACCCCATGTTCTTAATATGAGACCTGAAGCTTGTTTTCTAAATAAAGAAATAACCTTGCAATTCATCAATAGATGRTGAAGGCATTCTATATTCTTTTTGTTTTATTTTCTCCCTGAAGTCTTTGTAACTTTCTGGAATGAAGCTACTGCAGCTTAAAACAATAGGGAGCGGGCTGGGTAGCTGCATCTGTTGGCTCGGTGCTTGTCGTGGAAACAGGAAGACCTTTCGATGCCCAGACCCTACATTAAAAATCCAAGTGTGCCTGTTCTTGCTTTCACTGCAATGCTGAGGAGCTGGAGACAGGTGGATCACTGGGGCTGGGACTCACGCCAGCCTGCTCATTCTCATCTGTGGGATCCACGCCAATGAAGAGACCCTTTCTCAAGAGAAGTTGGTGGCAGCTGAAAAACAGTACTCAGGATAGATCCCTTGTCTCCACATATAGGTACCCACGAATGAACATGAGAGAGAAGGGGGGGAGAGAGAGACAGAGACAGAGAGAGGGGGGGAGGGGAAAGGAGAGAGGGAGGGGGAGGGACGGAGGGAAGGAGGGAGGGAAGGAGAGAGAGATCAAATGGCCAAGTATGTGTGGTGTAATTTGCACCATCAGCCTACTGCCAGGGACTGGCTGAACTCACCGCTAGGAACACAACTCTTTTGTCGAACTTCACAGTATAATTTGCACTGCCAAGCTCTCCATGGCTTTTTTTTTTAGTGTGGAGAGAGTTTTGGCTGGAATTCCATCTCTACTCTGCTTCTCCTCCTGCGCTGGAATAGTCATGACTCTCCAGGGGAAAAGACCCAATAGGAAGGACTGGGTAAATGATAGGTGAATAATCTATACATGATTAGAAGATAAACAGGAAGATGAAAGATAAGTAGATAGCTGATTGAGATACATGCATTGGTTTATGAGTCCATCGTTTGTAGGTTTTTAAGGAACTGGCTCATATAGTTTTGGAATGAYRTATCTGAAAGCCRTACACAAGTCAGAGGTTGGAAAGAGATCTGGGTAAGAACTGATATCACCATCTTCAATCCAAAAATTAGAATTTCTATGTTGCTAGCTGAAGAGAGGGAAATGTGTTCTGTTTGGGTGAGGAAAGCTCAATATTCGCTCTTAAGTCCTTCAACTGATTGGATGAAGCCTATTCACGCCACATATGGCAAAAGGCTTAAAGTCTACTGGTTTTAAATGTTATCTACATCTTAAAAATAACTTTATAGCAATATATGGATTAGTATTTGACTAGGCAATTGATCACCATAGCTCAGCCCAGGTAACATAAAATCAACAATCAGTTTCACTCTTAAACAAGTGACCTCCATCTCGTGTGCAKTTKCTAGAAATTGAGTTCAAATGATACCTTGTCTCAGTGGCTCTCATCCTTCCTAAWGCTGCGACCCTTTAATACAGTTCCTTATGATGCAGTGACTCCCAACCATAAAATTATTTCATTGCTACTTCATAACTGTAATTTTGCTACTGTTCTGAATTGTAATGTAAATACCTGTATTTTTCTGATGGTCTGAAGTGACCCTAAAGTGGTAGTGACCTACAGGTTGAAAASCACTCCATTATATAAATAATGCCACATGAACTTGTTTGAATGTGGGCTTTCTTTTTAATGTCCATCCTCACAACTWCTAGACAGCAGGTTTATATGTCTCTTGTCTACTGTTATCCCAGTCCCTAGATCACACCCTAGCCTGTCACACATTGGGATGGTCTTATGCCTAATTTCTCTCAGGTTTAGAGGAGGCTCGGACTGTAGGTCTTCAGGCAAGCCCCACACTTTCTTACTAAATCTCCTTCTAAGAGKCTGCCAATATGGCTATGGCGGAACTTGAGTAGGGGAGGAAAGAAGAGGCTTTCTCCAGGAATAAAGCTGAAGACTTCTCTTAGCCTCCCTCCCACAGAAGTGGGGAGCAACAGACATTTTGGGTACTTCTAGCACCTACACATGAAGCTACCTCCTCAGAGCCTCAGCAATTCTCCTACAGTTTGTGGTGCTCACTGCCGTGTCAGCCTGGGGGCCTCTGGGAAAACTCGGGGTCTGAAAGTCCAGCCCAGGCTTTCTCTCCTAAGGCCCAAGTTCTGCCATCGGGGCATCCAGCCTTTCATCTCTCAGCCGCAGGAGTGACAGCCTCCCCAGCAATTACGAAGCTTGACGTCAACCCAGTCTTGGTTTTCCTCTCAGCCCCTCTACCACCACATAATCATTTATGTCTGTTAAATTCACTGAGTTGAAAATATCTAAAGAGGTATATGTTGACATGAGGAGGCCTCCCAAAACTGTAATAACATTGAAGCCTGCAAAATATGCTAGCTAAATCAATTTTGTCCCAAGCTTGTATTCTCAAAATTCATAATTCAAAAGAAAGAAACTTGCCTGTTCACGAGCCTTTAGAGTTAGTTGAGTGGTAGGACTCTGAATGGCTTTGCTTTGACCACAAAGGCATAGAGAATCCTCATTGTTCAGGCTGACAATGGACTCAGCCCAGTGCTCACAACAGACATGAACTGAATGTGAATGGCAGAACCCTGAAACCACTGAGGATGAAGGGCGGGCCCCGTTCCATGGACAGGGAGAGCTGTTAGACAGAATCAACACTTCCCCCAACACAGTGGCTTACTGTCTGCAGGCAGAAACAGACACATTGACAAATCGTGATCATGTAACTAGAGTGCCCACGTTCCCTGATGCCTGTCACTCAGATGCCAATGAGCAGAGGCRGAAATTGAATCCTTTRTGCTTTATTCAGAAAGTTAGCRATGCAAGAAAAGTGGATTCACATCCTAGAAAACTGAYTTCCATCTAATCTCTYGGTGACAGGTTATGTTGAGGGGAGAGAGGGCTAAGGCAATCAATCCTTTGCGAGCTGGTCTGTGCTTCTGAGACTTGCGAAGTCTGTGCTTCCCCAGTTACCATCGCTTTCTCCTTTCCTCGTTCCGTAGATGCTCAGGCAATTCTGGAAAGTCAAAATCAACTTAGTTCTGCTGCCATCAAGCTTGGATTCCCTTCCGAGGTGCACGAGCTGGGAGTAGGTTAATTCAGAACAATCCAATCAGTCATAGTACGTAATATGGGGTTAGTAATCACATGTATGTRTGTAATCCTCTCTGCAATGTGGAGTACACATGTGTCTATAATACAAAACATAAAYGTGAATGTGGGGAAACCCAAGGTAGCTGGGAGCAAGGGGAGTGTTCATTCTGCAAACCACAGATACCACATAATTTGTTCCTACAATGCCAGTCACCGGGAAGGAGGGAGGCCCTGTCGTCCTCACTTCACAGACTCCTTTGGACTCCAAGACTCATAGTTTCTCACGGTGTCTCTAGTATTCTTGTAATTCGTCCTGGCCAGGTCACATATCCCCAGTTTTGTTTTTTTTTTTAATTCACAGAAGTTTCGATACCTTTCCTTTTTTATGTAGAAGCCTCCTGACAAAGAARTAATTTCAACTAACATATTCTTAATTCAATCGTGATTCTGGCGCCACCAATCACCCGAAGCACTCATCCCCAAATATCATACCATGCCATATGGTTCTCTCATTTAGGCTTCTAAAAACCCTCACAAAATAGGAGCAGACCTGTGACTTGGCTAAGGAGACCCAGCTCCTGGGCAAGAGTCCCCAGGGAAGAACTAGCTCCATCTGCCTCCCGGATCAGCAGTCCCCATCACTTCGTCTCCATAACAACTGAAGGATGGCTGAGCCGACTGAAGATGTCTAACCAGGAAGACAACACCCTGGAAAGGGGCAGTGTCACCATTCGTTCAATTACCAGTAGGCTTCACTATAAAAGAGAAACTTCACTGAAAATGTTCATGGCCCCCTTGAAGACAATCAGAACCAATAGTGATACGGAGTTTTGCTTAATGTAACGGAAAGGATGGATGGTAGAGAGCGTACACACATTGCTGTAGGTGTTCTGGAGATAACGATGGTAGCTTCCACTGGATGTAACAGAGTAAAAGAACCCTGACTCAGAGAACATATAGAATAGAGGACTTCTAGCATATGTCTTTAATTTATTATTAGTGAGCAATTAAGCATGCATGCGTGCATGTGAGTGTTTGTGTGTATGCATGTGTGCATGTGTGCATGTGGGGGCGGGGTGCTGCAGTGCCTATGTAGAGTGCAACCTTGTAGAATTGCTTCCCCTTTTCCACATTTATATAGACTCAGGGAATTGAACTCAGGATCATCTGCCTTACACAGCAAGCTCCTTTACCTACTGAACTATCTTGTAAGGTCTGGGTACAGGACCTTTAATGGCCATATAGATATGAAAAGATTATTTCTTTTTTTAAGATTTTTTTTTTACATTTCTTGATTGATGAATTGACTGATTGTAGGAGCCACGCCACAACACACATTTGTAAATCAGAGAGCAACTTGCAAATGTCAGTTCTTCCCTTCTGCCACGTGTTTTCCAGGGACAGAACTCCAGTCTTTAGCCTTGGCAGGAGGGACTACCCTTTGCCCTTAAATTACTTCCTGAGTTCTGCTTACCCCATTCCCTGGATTCATATCTTTGTAAGTCTGGTTTATGATTCTGAGTCATTCCCAGCTGGCAAACTGACTCCTCAAAATAAAATAGACAACAAATAAACAAATCTGTAAATCAAAATTACCCATTGGTTAAAAAATGATCAATTTTGTGTTGACAATTTTTTGTAAACATCTATGTATCTGTAACTGTTCTAACCTACCAGGACTTCCCAGAATTCTTCGTTTCATCTTTATTGCTTAAAAGAATTCATTTTTATACAGTTAGGATAATTCTGCTTATTTGGGATTTTTTTTTTACCAGTTTTTATATTCTTCCTCATAGTATAGTGATCTGCCTGAAGGAAGTGAGGACAGAATGCTCAGACTTCTGCAGGTGTTCCTTGAGCACTTCCTTCTGCCTTGCTCATGGGTCCCTCACCCCAGATTCTGCACAAAGTAGCATCATGGAAGTGTTTATCTCTTCCAGACACAGGACTCCTGCTTGTCCTTCACTGAAGGAAAATTTCCCATGGATGTTTGGGGCTGGGATCAAACTATTTTAGCCTTGTGGCTGATAATTTTCTTTTTTTTTTTCTTGTCTGTCCCATAAGATGAACAACACAGGAAGTTTTCCCATAGTAGCGTGTTGCAATATGCACTCAGGTACGCTGCCTCCACAGATTCATTTTGCAGGAAGGGAAATTTAAGACCAGAGACTGAGGGTCTTGTCTGAGGCCCTGTGCTGGTGATGGCTGGTGTATGTTGGGACTCTTGCCCAACACTCCTTCCTCTGCCTAGCACAACTCCTTCGCCAGGTTTAATTTCTGCATCTCTAGGGAGAAGGAAAATGACCTTGGAAAAGACGCTCTATGGTCTGTGAAGTAGCTCAGCTTTGATCACAACTGGAATCCTGGCTTCTAGTGTCCTCCATTCAGATCACCCAGTGACACAGTATCTTTCTCTGTTCTGAACTGCTCTACCCTGGGGACATACTAGCCCTGTGAGCTCTTCACGGCTGTGTTATTGGAAGCTTGCAGACAGTTGAGTTTCTCATATGACTGGTGTTAGCACCTGTACAATGGGCCTGCAGCTCCCTGAAGCCAAGGGGGAAGGTAAGCCATTCTTTTCCTCACTCAGCCTTTAGGGGCTAGGACAGTAAGTTACATGACTAGCTGAATTGGGAGCTCTGGGTTAACTTCTAGCACATATATCTTTCTCCACTGTTCCTCCTCAACCATGTCTTTAGGGTAGAGTTTCTGCCAAGTTTTACCCCTTTCACTCAGCAATCATTTATTGAGACCTAGGCTCTTCTATTCACCGACTGGAGGCAGTGACAGACACTGAGGTGAAAACATTGCAGAGTGCTGTGCTGTGGGACAGAGGTGACGTTATCCAGGACCCAGGACCCAGCTCCCGCTCAGTCTTTTCTTCCCCTCTCCCTCTCATTTGTTCTTCCCATCACCATCTGGCTCTCTTCCCTCTGAATATTTATTATTTTTCTACTCTCCTAGATGGTGTGAAAAGTTGACTCTGGTTCCTTGTGACTCGCACAGTACATACATGGCCAAGATAGGAGAATCTATTTCCTCCCGATTTTCTAATCTCAGTGGCCTTTACTGTCTCTTGGGTATTGGTCTTAGGGTTTCCATTGCTGTAAGGAGACACCATGACCAAGGCAACTCTTATAAAGGACAACACTTAATTGGGGCTGGTTTACAGGTTCAGATGTTCAGTCCGTTATCATCAAGGCACATGGCAGGGTCCTGGCAGACATGGGCTGGAGGAGCTGAGAGTTCTACATCTGGATGGAAAGGCAGCCAGGAGAAAACTGGCTCCCACATGGCTAGGAGGAGGGTCTCAAAGCCCACCCCCACAGTGACATACCTGCTCCAACAAGGGCACACCTCCTAATAGTGCCACTCCCTGGGACAAGTGCATTCAGATCACGATAATCTCCAAGCCCCTCGTTATCACATTCTGTCTTGCCTCATTCTCTAGAAAGAACTTCTCATCTCAGACTGATTTCTAGCTCATTTCTTACTACTCCAACATCAAACTTCTCAGATCAACAGGAATCAGGAGAGATCTCACTTCCTCCCCTCACTTTCTACTGCGGGTTGAATTCTGCCCTCCGAAAACAGATGTTCAAGTCTTAAGTCCTAGTGCCTGTGAGTGTGACCGTACTTGGAAATAGGGTTTTATAGAAATAATTGAAATAGGGTTTGCATTGGGCAAGGATGGGACCTAAACCATGGGCTGCTACCTTTACAAAAGGGGGGAGAATAGTTCAGAGAGAAAAAATGGGACAAATGACATGGAAGAAGCAGAAGTTGAAAGGCTACACCCACATAGTATGCAAGCGTGCTCGTGACCACAGACATGAGGAAATGGCAAGGGGCTCCTGCTCTAGAGCTTTAGAGAGACCACAGCTCTGATCATCCTCTAATTTAGGGTCTTTAGCCTATAGAGCTGTGAGGTGATGGTTATATGTTCTTTTAAGTGACTCATTGTGGTATTTTTCTATGGTGGCCTAGAACATTGATAAATGGTCCTGGATGTGTTTAGATTTGGGGGTAAATGACTTTCRGTGCTTGGAATTGCATRTACTGTAGGTTTTCTCTTCTGTAAATTTTTCCTACTTAAAGCCCTTGAAGGTCCTGGCAGAAACAAGACACTCTAGCAGAGCTGCATGGGCGAGATAGATAAACAACTAGAGAACCTGTAAGTCACTGAATAAATAACTACAAAGCGGCTTCTCTCTCTCTTTAAAGATTCTGAATAGAAATGCATAGATTCAGTGACCAGCAAGCAAGCCATGGGCCCATGAAATGTTGTAAAGTCAGAACTATCCTTATCTTCTAGGACAGTGGTTCTCCTGTGGGTTGCAACCCCTTTAGTGGTTGAAAGAGCCTTTCACAGCGGTCACCTGAGACCACCAGAAAACACAAATACTTACATTATGATTCATAATAATAGCAAACTTATGTTATGAAGTAGTAACAAAAATAATTTTATGGTTGAGGGGGTCAGTACAACATGAAGAACTGTATTAATTAATTAATTAGCTGATTAATTAATTATGGGGTCCCAGAATTAGGAAACTTGAGAACCACTAAGAGCTAAGAGAACATACTTTGTTTGCATTTTGTCTACTATGAAGTGGTTGCTGTTAGTACTGCCACTTGACTGATTAGATCGTAGAACCTCAGAGTGCTCTGGCCTTTCTAGAGTGAAGTTCTGTCACCTATGTCCCACTTTGATTCTCCAGAGCAGCTGCGAGCTTGAGAAGCCACTGAAAGCACCTGGATACAGTTTTGAAATGCTCTCAACTTGGAGTTAGCTCCTGGATTCTGAACTTAATTCTCCCTGGTGCCTGTGATGCTTGTGCTATGAGTAGGAAATGGCGATGCCCTCCTCATTGGGTATGCTTGGTCTCCACTCTTTGATATTGTCTTGCCGGATGCTACACAACTGATTATCCCACCGAGGTGCATAGCTCTGAGACCATGGGGGAGGTGCTGACCCCTGCTCTGCTTGCCCCGTAGTCTTGTTTAAACCTAAACCAAAGTGGCAAAGCGGGGGTTTGCTAACTGTAGAGCCAGAGATGGGATTCTTTAACGCAGATCAATGTTTTGAACACTTGGGGATTGTGCTAGCTGCCAGAGATATAAACAAAAATGACTGGTATCTATTTTTGCACTCAACAACTAAAGCACCCTTCAGTAGCAGCTCCCATGGGCCCTGTACTGTGCCATGTGTTGGGAATAAGTTTATGTTGAGACAAGTCAGGTCCTGTGCTCACAAAACTGCTTGCCCTATGTAAGAAAGATGGATGTTCTAAATGTGAATGCAGTGAGCCCTCATGTTCTATTGAGGCTGTAATGGAAGCATTACAGGGTGCTATTAGTGTACTTAATGGGGCATCTTAACCTGGGCTATGGATCTGGGAYGGTCACTCCCAAGGAGAGGATATTTAAGTCTTTGAGAAGCACCTAGACTGAGAAGCTGGGTCCACAAACAATGCTCAGTGACGATCATGTATTTAGAAGGTAGAGATGGGCGTCTTGCCATAGCTCCATCAGTCCAGGCAGACTTCATGCCCATAGCAGAATACTTTGTGTCTGTTATTTTCCTTCCAGTAATCTCCGTCTCTCCCATACACAGATAGACACAGACGCACAGACACTTGCATGAGTGCACATACACTCACACACACACACACCCTCACTAATCATTACACACATGCATGGTTCTGGCTAATTTAGCACATAAAATATAANGATAGGATTTCAGAATAGTCCAGATTGCCCTCGAACTCTCTACATAGCTAGGGACTACATTCATTTTCTAATCCTTCAATTTCCAACTCACAGGTTTATATGGTACTAGTGATAGAATCCAGGGTTTCATTCGTACTGGGCAAGGACTCTACCAACTAAATCTCATCTTCAGCCTAGGCCTTTTTTCTTAAAGTAGTAATTTGTAACTGCTCTTTTCTGCTAAGTATATCAAATATCCTTTTCATTTCAACGACCTCTTTCTGTTCTATTGCAGAAAGCACATCTGAATGAATGCCAATCAAAATATTATTTTATACTTGGTCTTCTATTCACTTGGTTAATATTTATTATACTTGTGTTATATTCACATGGCAGAATTTAGTAGTATGTAATGGAAATCTTATTGGACTACCATGGGAAATTAGTAAATTGTTTTTCTCACATGCAAGACATATTGCAGAAGCCAATGAAGGTACATGTAGTTACTGAAAGAGTTTACCAAGAATATGCATTCTTTCTATTTGACATTATATTTATTGTGTATCTTCAATATACGAGATGAGTTTCTCACTTGAAGAGAGTACATCTATGAGCAAGATGAGAAGAAAAAGCACAAGAGACAAGTTTTAAAAGCAATAGTTATTTGCAAGGTAAAATTGTCCCTTTCATCAGATCTTCAATAAGACCCTTCTGCTACTATTTTATATCATGAGCAACATTTATTTTTCATAGCCATGCCTACTTTCAAGTGTATTGATAAAGCTGAGTATTTTATTTTGGGGAAATCCCTGCTCTTGTTCCAGAGTAGGTCTCTGGTAGCTAGAAGGAGAGACAGGATAACATRCAGGCAAGCAGCAGTTTGTGGCATGTGTAATAGCATAAACAAAACACTTCACCTTTTRTTGGTTGCTGGTTGCTAAGAATATTTGACCTACAGGAAAAATCCAGTTCCTGCCCCTACATTGACAAATACAAGCACATGGCAGTCATTTTTAAGTTCATGCTTCCCTACCTACATCTYTCTGCTTCAGGCACTATAGCATCTCTTCATTTTATAGTACACTAATCTCCTAGTCCTCCTCCTCCACATCCTCCTCCTCTTCTTCATCATATTCTTCCTCATTTTCTTTTTACTCTTGAAGATCCTTTAACCTTTCTTGTCTGATAAAACATTGCTTATACTTCAAGACAGTCCAAACAGCATCAAATCCTGGAAATGTCCTTCTCTTCTCAGAYCTATTTTTAGTGCTCTGTGCACACCTCCATTAGGTCTCTTGTTGTTGGATGCKTGAATATGTGTCACTACTGACAAATTCTATGGCCTCTTCTAGAACAAGGTYTTTAATTTATTTGACTTTTATAACCCAATGTYTGTTGCAGTTCCTGGAATAGGTTCAAGACACTTGCTTAAGGAAATGAATAGCTGAAAATTGCCTTTAATGTATAAATGACCTACAAAGAATTGAAGCAAACTGTTGTTATATAGTTGAAAAAGGCGCCTTGATCTATGCGCCTTCTGTCTAGACCTCAGTAGATCAATGACTGGTGGTAGAAATACGAAAGAGAAAAAGTGGATCTTTTTGGTCTTAATTGGTAATATTTTTTCTACATTCTTTGTTTACATTCCAAATGATTTCCCCTTTCCTCTTTCCCCCCTCCCAATAAGACCCATAAGCCCTCTTCCCTCTACCCATGCCCTGGTCAACCCCCTCCCACTTCTCTGTCCTGGTAATCCCCTATAATGCTGCATCAAGCCTTTCCAGAACCAGAGCCATCTCCTTCCTTCTTCTTGGGAATCATTTGATATGTTAATTGTGTCTTGGGTATTCAGAGCTTCTGTGCTAATATCCACTTATCAGTNTACTGTAGGTTTTCTCTTCTGTAAATTTTTCCTACTTAAAGCCCTTGAAGGTCCTGGCAGAAACAAGACACTCTAGCAGAGCTGCATGGGCGAGATAGATAAACAACTAGAGAACCTGTAAGTCACTGAATAAATAACTACAAAGCGGCTTCTCTCTCTCTTTAAAGATTCTGAATAGAAATGCATAGATTCAGTGACCAGCAAGCAAGCCATGGGCCCATGAAATGTTGTAAAGTCAGAACTATCCTTATCTTCTAGGACAGTGGTTCTCCTGTGGGTTGCAACCCCTTTAGTGGTTGAAAGAGCCTTTCACAGCGGTCACCTGAGACCACCAGAAAACACAAATACTTACATTATGATTCATAATAATAGCAAACTTATGTTATGAAGTAGTAACAAAAATAATTTTATGGTTGAGGGGGTCAGTACAACATGAAGAACTGTATTAATTAATTAATTAGCTGATTAATTAATTATGGGGTCCCAGAATTAGGAAACTTGAGAACCACTAAGAGCTAAGAGAACATACTTTGTTTGCATTTTGTCTACTATGAAGTGGTTGCTGTTAGTACTGCCACTTGACTGATTAGATCGTAGAACCTCAGAGTGCTCTGGCCTTTCTAGAGTGAAGTTCTGTCACCTATGTCCCACTTTGATTCTCCAGAGCAGCTGCGAGCTTGAGAAGCCACTGAAAGCACCTGGATACAGTTTTGAAATGCTCTCAACTTGGAGTTAGCTCCTGGATTCTGAACTTAATTCTCCCTGGTGCCTGTGATGCTTGTGCTATGAGTAGGAAATGGCGATGCCCTCCTCATTGGGTATGCTTGGTCTCCACTCTTTGATATTGTCTTGCCGGATGCTACACAACTGATTATCCCACCGAGGTGCATAGCTCTGAGACCATGGGGGAGGTGCTGACCCCTGCTCTGCTTGCCCCGTAGTCTTGTTTAAACCTAAACCAAAGTGGCAAAGCGGGGGTTTGCTAACTGTAGAGCCAGAGATGGGATTCTTTAACGCAGATCAATGTTTTGAACACTTGGGGATTGTGCTAGCTGCCAGAGATATAAACAAAAATGACTGGTATCTATTTTTGCACTCAACAACTAAAGCACCCTTCAGTAGCAGCTCCCATGGGCCCTGTACTGTGCCATGTGTTGGGAATAAGTTTATGTTGAGACAAGTCAGGTCCTGTGCTCACAAAACTGCTTGCCCTATGTAAGAAAGATGGATGTTCTAAATGTGAATGCAGTGAGCCCTCATGTTCTATTGAGGCTGTAATGGAAGCATTACAGGGTGCTATTAGTGTACTTAATGGGGCATCTTAACCTGGGCTATGGATCTGGGAYGGTCACTCCCAAGGAGAGGATATTTAAGTCTTTGAGAAGCACCTAGACTGAGAAGCTGGGTCCACAAACAATGCTCAGTGACGATCATGTATTTAGAAGGTAGAGATGGGCGTCTTGCCATAGCTCCATCAGTCCAGGCAGACTTCATGCCCATAGCAGAATACTTTGTGTCTGTTATTTTCCTTCCAGTAATCTCCGTCTCTCCCATACACAGATAGACACAGACGCACAGACACTTGCATGAGTGCACATACACTCACACACACACACACCCTCACTAATCATTACACACATGCATGGTTCTGGCTAATTTAGCACATAAAATATAAGCCACACATGGGCTCCTCACTCAGCACACATTTGCCAGTCTGTGCACCAGATGCTATCCACAGAGGTCTCTGGCCTGGCCCGGTGGGAGCATTCAAACCAGGGAAGAGGAAAGGAACAGGGAGGGGGAAGTGCAACCATTGGCTAGTGAGCAAGGTGCAGGGGAACTTCTAGAGGAGAAAGAGTTCTCTTCCCAGGAAGTGTTACAGCTCTTATAGGACAGATGTTCTCAGGGGATAGAGTAATTCTCACACACCTTTATTCCTTCTGGATAGGATCTTAGACACAGTTTGGGGGTTGGATGGGGGCCTGACTGCAGGTGCTTCCTATTGGCTTGGTCTGAGATGTTAGGGACGTATCATCTACCTGTGGAGAGGCTTGGGGGCCATGCCGCTACTTGACTGATGGTCATAACTCTCTCTATGGGGGGCTGTGGCAGGGAGCCTAGTGTCAGGAGCAGGTGAAGCTCCTGCTGTCCCTTTGGGTCCCTAGACCTTCCAACCCAGCTCAAATTTACCAGACTTCCTCTCATGGTCCACCACCTCACACAGATTCATGGCGCTGTTTAAAATAGCTCATATCTCATGACTAGATCTTGATGTTTCACAAATGAAATAAAAGGTTTTCAACTTATGAGTAAGACTTGTCCACAGGCAGAAGACAAAGGATTGAGCAAGACATCTGAGCAGGTTCCATGGCCTTCTGAAGGTAGCTCTCCATTGCACCCTGCTTTCCAGGAAAGTGGGTCCCCGTGGCCTCTTGGAACTTTTCCCTTTAGCGTGTGCCATCTCTGCCTCTCTTTATCTATTGCCACCGGAAGAGCAGTAACCATTGTCCACTACGTTTAGCCTCTAAAAGTCTTAGCCTGTACCTGGCACAAATCAGGATCCCAGCCAACACTTGTCTCAGCAAACACTCCTCCCTACCCAACCTCCAGCCTGTGGCACTGAGCATTGGCACTTTTCTACCTGGCGCGTGTGAGGCACTGTCCACAGACAAATGTGTGGGCTTTGTTGTTTTGATTGTTATCACTGTTTGTTTGCTTTGTTTTGACATTCCAAAGGGACATTCTGGTGTCACTATGATAATAATCACAGTCCTCTGCTTCAAAACATGCCCATGGCCTGACCATAAGGAGCAATAAATAAATCCAGAATCAATAGTTTAAGCAGAACAAAGTCGGTCGTCACCCACACTGTGACAGCAGACATTAGGAGATCCTAGTATGAAATACTCAAATCAAATAATTTCTCAACGTTGTGAAAAAGCACTTAGTATGATTTGTGGCTCTGGGCCACCTTTGACATCATCCTTATAGACCAGTTTCTACATTGTGGTTGGTTACTTGTTTATGTATTTGGACATGTCTTGTTAGGCTTCCCCATTTGCCAGATGTACAAAGCATGGTAGAGGGAAGATAAAAATTGGATGTTCACAAATAGCCCACAGCCATGAAGAAGGATAACGATCTCTGTGAGAACTAGAAGGCTGGGTTTCGTAGGTGAGTACTGGTGAGCTAGTTTTAGAGTCTTTCTCTTGGCTCTAGACAGTAAGCCATGGGAACCAAGAGAAGAGGCCTCTTTCTTGCTCMGATGCTTTTCCAATGCCAAGCAGGATCTGGTATGCAAGATAAAGTTAATCTGCACTAGTAAGGTAAGGACAGTTCCACCTACCTAAGAGTATTAAAGAGAGAAAAGGCTTAATCTTAGGAAAGCTACATGGTCGAAGCTAAGAGGAACCATAAAAAAGAGTGCTTTCAGCTTCAACCTCCGTGAAAATTTACATGTGAGGACACCTATAAAAAGGGGAAATGGTTTGCTCAGAATCACAGTGTTGTGGGCAGACAAATGCCCTGCCTCTCCCCCTTCATACATCTATTTGCCCATAGGGTTTTTTCTATAAGGTAATAATGGTAAGATATGGCCAGAGTGGGCTCTAATCCAATTTAACTCCTGCCCATACAAGAACGAATTAAGAAACAAATACATGCAACAGAGATCTGAGAAGTCACATGGAGAACGTGACCACCTAAGCCAAGGAGACCGGCCTCAGAAGAAACCAAGCCTGCTAAGACCYTGASCTTWGGCTTGCAGCATTCAGTTCTGCAGGACAATAGTTCACCGGCCCTTTGGCCATTCAGTCAGTACTGCTTATTTTATGGCAACCCTGGAAATCTAATCCACGCAGAGCGTAAACTAGAAGCCAGGCTCGCTGAATCTCCATCCTGTCCTCTTTACACAACAGCACCCAGCTGGTCCCAACCAATGCTCTCCCAATCCCACTTCTCAGGAGGATCGAGGCAATTACGATAGTGACTAACCCATTTACAAAGCCTAGAGTGTGCCAAGCTGTCCTCTACACATGTCACACACATCAAGTCATCTAATTCTTTACCATGAAGTAAACATGATTTGATGTCCTCTTTACAGATGAGAAAACTGAAGGACAAAGATCCAGCAGCATCTTGAAGATCACCAGATCACTGAAGACTGCGGCTGTGCGTCAACCTCTGGCAACTTCAGGAGTACACGGACACACACTACTGGTGCGTGTCTACAAAGGTTCTCTCCAAGGTGGCAGCCCCTTGTGTCACTAGGTTCCCTTCCATAGAGGAATTAGCACAGACATGCTTATCTTAAACTCAAGCAGCTTGTTGGAGGGATAAAGCTAATGAGCAGCGTGGATTCAGGACCTAAGAAGTGGGGTGTCAGAATTTATTCAGTGCAGACTCTTCCAGTACGTTAGCACATCTAAACCAAAGCCTGGGACAGATTTCAAGCCTCCCTTCTGCTCCACAGCACCTTAATGAGTCCTTAAAGAACCAAACTGTGTCRGCTGAAGCACCGACTAGTAAAAGAAATGAGATTGAATCCCTCTCTCTGCCAAGCATTAAACAAACAATTGGGACTTTATGGAATCAGGGAAAACCATCCCTTGGGTTAGATATAATGTATGCAGAGCACTGGTACAGTTGCTAATGCACGCTAAGTGATCAATGATCAATAAACAGACATCAGGTTAGGTAGTGATCAGGGAGTGACCACTTTACAAGGTTCTCTCCTCTTTGAAAGCCTCCCCAGGCTTCATCCTACGCTATCCAAATCACCTGCCTTTTCCTCTTGCTCTGGAGGAAGTCACTTGCCCTTCCTTCTATTTGTCATTCAGTTTGCTCTGTGTACGGTCATAAAAGTTGATGACACATTCGTACATCCACCCATCTACTCGCTGTAATTACAGTAAATGGTTTCCAGGTCCCAGTGCTGTTCTGGCCACTGGGAGTTCCTAGACAAACACAATGTTTCCCATTCTCAGTGGGTGTAGGCTTTGTGGGTAGCCTATGGTGTGCCCAATAAGTAGTGCCACTGACAATAATAATACACCTATAATTTTACTGTTTTAGGGTAGTGTTTTTTTTTCATGGGTAAACCCAGCACTTTATTTCCAGACACATTTCATGGTTTATAGAATGTAGAGTCACAATATTAATTCTATTCTGAATTAGCCTCTAAGGATCTAACCAAGCTGGGCTTAGTAACAGACACATCAGGGAATTATCACAAAGAACTGTGTTGAGTGCAGGCCCAGGGAAGCCCCATTGTCTTCTGGATGCTGAGATGGGAGACTCCCCACTGGTAAGAACCAAGAGTATTCTTT
>BDUI01007687.1:68854-80746 GCA_002335545.1 Apodemus speciosus
ATTTGAGTATCTTCTAGACTCCCCTTTTCTGTTCCCTTTGTCCATCTCACACTGAATGTTCTCATCTGCACTCTCAGTTATCACCCCATGCTGGTCTTTAAATTCTATTCTTATGCTGATCTAAGCTGCTTCTTCTATATTGCCACTAACGTAATCTTTCTGAAAACTCAAATTCTCAGCACTTTTCCTTTTCTGATGACGTTCTTGGTTTCCCACTGAACTGAAGATGAACTCACCGTCTCCCCACCTTGTGTGGTCTTGCCCTCGCCCTCACCCTTGCCCTTCCCTCTCCACTGTATTACACTCACCATTGTTGAGYTGCTTCTGTTTCTCTGCACATCTGAGTGCTTCACTTCTCAGTTTCTGTACGTGCTGTTCTTCCTGTCCTGAATGTCCTCCCTTCTTAAATTTTAGCACGTGTGTCATGTTCCAGTTCTCCAGGAAAGACTCTTGCCTGGCTCTACATCCTGGCTATTTCTTGTTGAGTTTATCGCATTCCAAGTTTGCTTTTAGGGTTCCACTTACATTGTAAGGTAGTTGCTTAGGTGTGTTTTGCTTCAGAGTTAAGATTGTAGTCAGGAGCCAACACCATATGTTTTTAGACAAATGAAATTATTGAAGGAGAGCAGGTGTGAGGATTAAGGCTTAAAAAAGTTTGTTTCCGCTCCACGTGAATGAATTCATCAGTGAGTGCACTGAGCTTACTTTTGTTTGGCTTTACACTATGTTCCTTTTGTGCGTTAGAGTTAGACCATGTCTAAGAATTCTCCATTGTGGAATTCAGCAATCACAACTTCAATCATTCTTGCATTCAAAATGTTGTCCTCCCCCTTCTCAGAGGAGAAGGGGAGAGGGAAATTGGGGGAGGAGCTGTGTAAGGGAGAAACAGGGAGGAGTGGGTGAATATTGGGACATATATTGGGATATAAAATGAATGAGTGAATGAATGAATGAATGATTAAGCAAATAATGGAAAAAACATAAAAACATAAAAAGGGCAAAAAGAAAAAAAGAAATTCTACACTTGAACTTGTACACTCATAGAATTTTAAATCTGTCGCGATTGCCTATATAATACACTGTGGCAGTTATTTACATGGTATCTGTATTGCATAAGTAACCTATATGACATAAAGTATGTGGGAAGATATGCATAATTACTATATATGACACCTATGATGCACAGATGTTGGGATCTGGAAGGATTCCAGGATACAGGGCTCCGAGGATACCAAAGGACACCTGCTTTGTATTTCCATGTTGACTAAAAAGTTGTTTGCATTAAAATTAAAAAAATAATAATAAATAAAAGTCATGCTAAAAGGAAGAAATTTTGACATAAAATTATTATAATGTAGTAATTGTGCTTTTCTTTTTCTTATTTAAGATATGGAATTTTTGAACGATGTAAAGAGCTGGTAGAAGCAGGATATGATGTCAGACAACCAGACAAAGAAAATGTGTCTCTTCTTCACTGGGCTGCCATTAACAACAGGCTGGAGCTCGTAAAGTAAGATGGTGTGTGTGTGTGTGTGTGTGTGTGTGTGTGCGTGTGTGTGTGTGCGCGCGCGCACATGTATTGATCCTTATGGTTCTAGAACTCTTGTTTTGTTTTTGTATGGGTTGGGCAACCTATAGTCTTCTATTGTAAGTGAAAGCCTAGAATTTGCTACACTTTAGTTAGCATAGCGTTGGAGAGGGCCAATCATAAATCAGGCCCATCAGAAAGATAAAGAGGGTATGTTTTGAAGAGAATAAGATTACTTTCTCAGGATAGAAGTTGCATCTAAGTCTAAAAGAAGSAATGAAATATTTTGGGTTATAACATCAGGAGGAATAGATATATAGAGAATTAGTCTTTGAAAAAAATTAAAGTGGAATATAGTTTGAAATGAGCATATAATGGTTTATATAGTTCTTCATAAAGAAAGCCCTGCCGCCTATACATTGTTCGGTATAGCAGTTTCTAATTTAGTGTGTAAAGTGCTAATGGGTAGTGAGGATTTGAATGTATATGTTTCAAATCAGAAGACTATATGTGTTAAATTCTAAAGCACATCTTTGAAGTAAGGAAATAAATTTCTCTAAACTAGAGAAGAAAATTGTTTTCATTACATTAGGTTCACTATCTATATATAGAAACTCATACTCTTTGTTCCCAAAATGGAACATTCATAATTTCTAATTTATCTAAAATGATTTTAAATTCATTTTTTTACTACTTTAAGAATTTATTCCCACATGCTACTTCTAATTATGAACTGCTAAAAATGATATAATCTCTCCTTTCTCTTTCTACTTTGAAGCAATTTAMGAATGCTATAGTCATTAGACTGTTCAGAAAAGTGACCATGTGTTGAGCTTGTGGGTGAGAGGGGAATGCTAATTATAGCAAAAATAATTATGATTATACTATTAAGTGTTTCACCAGAGATTTGTCTGATGTTGTCATACATCATTTTGAGACTTCCATAGATCTGGACCCTTCAGGAGAGTTACTATAATTTCTGTTTTATAATATAGTGTAAAAAAAATGTTGGACTGGGTTGATAGAGTGCTTGCCTATCAGACATGGAGCCCTGGGCTAAATTCCAGTACCACATAAAACCTGGGTCTGGTGGTGTACACCTGCATTCCCAGCACTCAGGAAATGGAGACAGGAGGCTCAGAAATTAGTTCAAGGTTATCTTTGGCTGCCTAGTGAGTTTGAGGCCAGCCTGGGATACATGAGACTTTATCTTGTAAGGGAGTGGGAAGATAAAAGCCTTTTCYTTCTCAATGTGAATCTTACATTTCATGTCTTATTTTCATTGCTTTTAACAGGTTTTATATTTCCAAAGGTGCTGTGATAGATCAGTTGGGTGGTGACTTAAATTCAACTCCTCTTCACTGGGCCATCCGGTAAGATATCTTCCAAAGTTTTGACATATGTGGCTAGTGGCAGCATGTTATACCGCCAGCAGCAGGCAAGGGAGTGAGTGGGCTTTCTTTTTGTTTTCTTTCATTCCCTAGGTTGGTTGGTTTCTTTGTTTGTTTCTTTGTTTGTTTCTTTGTTTTGAAAATAAAGTGGGGCTTTGGGGTTTCCTGAAGAGTTGTTTTAGTGTTTAATCTTATGCTCCAGTTTGATTATCAGACTCAAATGTGTTGGAATTTCTGTTTTGAAACTGGAGTGAATATCTCTATTTGGTTTGTATAAATGAACGCAGTAGTTCAACTATAAAGTCAGTCTCAAATCTCAACCTTAGCTACTCATTTGGAAACTCAGTATAGTGCTGTTTTAAGGAGATTGAATCCCCCAATCTCCTTAAAGTGTATCTCTGTCTCTTAAGATCAAATGAGTAAACGCCTTTGAAGTTGATGCAGGATGATCTTGAGTAGGCCGGCTTAACATGGCATTTATGGCATCTTTTTCTTTGCTATGAGGTGCACTGATCCTCTGAAACTGAGGGTCTAAGTCTGTCTGCCTAACTCAGTCTGCTTGCCGAGGTTCTAATTCAAGTGAAATTAATTGTTTCTGCAAAGCAGATTGCTGAATCTTTTTGCCATGGGCAAGAGTTTTGAAGAAACTAAGCATCATGTTTGTCCTTCAAGATACTGATGGTAGTTTCCATGAAAATGAGTTACGTTTGAAAATATATATATATGTATATATGTATGTGATATGGTTCTTATCTTAATTTTTTTATAATGTATCCATAGTCCTAATATTATGCTATAATATTTCTGGCTCGTGATCATGTTTTAGTTTCAAATCTGTCAGTGAAGACTGCAGGGTTTTACGGTTTTCATTGTTCGCATTAGTCGTTGCTATTACTGTTTGCACATAAGCATAGGGCTTAATTTAGATTGCGAGGTTTACCATTTGCCCTAAGCATGGTCATGTAATTCTGAGTTGGACTATTTAAGTAAAAGACATTTGCAACTCACGAAATGGCTCAGTGGTTAAGAGCACTTGCTACTCTTATGTTAGACCAGAATTCTGTCCYAGAATCCACTGTGAGGGGATTCACAACTCCCTGCATGCAACTTCAGCTCCAGGGAATCAGACACTGTCTTGTGGCCTCCTCTGGCATGCACACATATGGGCACCTATACATTAGTAAAAATAGTTTTGTTTTGTTTTGTTTTGTTTTGTTTTTGTTAACAAGTAGAAGTCACTTGTACAACTGCCAGTATGTAAAACACCTTCTTACTAGGAAATGTTATTTTGTCCAGCCAGAATCCCTCATGTCGTTTCTTCCTGGGTAGTTTTTGGTTCTCTGCATGAATTCTGCTTCTACAGAATAAAGCACATTGGAAAATTTCCTGTTCACAGACAAGGACACTTGCCTATGGTAATATTATTACTCCAGCATGGTGCAGACCCCACTCTGATTGACGGAGAGGGATTCAGCAGCATCCATCTTGCGGTCCTGTTTCAGCACATGCCCATCATAGCATATCTCATCTCAAAGGGACAGGTATGTTTTGACATGCGCCTTAGATTCCAGGTAGTATAATCTGAAGATATTGGCAGGGTTATTGGCACTGGTCTACCTTCCRTTTTAAATTGGAGTTAATGGCTATCCAGATACTCAGAACTTACCTTAGTAAGCCAACCCAACTCTTGAGCACTGCTTTTTTTTTGGGGGGGGGGGGCTTCATTAGAGGGAGAAAGACAGGTTATTTTACATTTAATGTTTCTGAAACTTGTAAGCCTGTAATAGTTTTTCTTATGATACCAGTAATTTTCAGGGTTTTTTCAGAAACATGACCTCAAAGCCTATATTTTCCTTCTGCTTGAGTGTAGAAATGGTTGTCAGATCACTATTAACCCATCGTTTGCTTTCATTATTTGAGCTCAAATGGGAGGCCAATTTGAATGTGAGCATCTCATTTATTGTTCTCTGAGTAATTCCATGAAAATGACGTTCTTCAGAGCACGGATTAAATTATAGGCTGTCGGCAGTGGAGTTCTGCTGTCAGCTGTGCTTGCTGGAGTGTGCTCTGACAGCAAGGTGGTTTGTGTGTTCGCAGTCTTGTCTGGAATGAGTGTGGAAACATGTTTGCACAAATGACATTGGATTGATTATTCTCCCTCTATAAGCACTTTCTCTCAGACAGCCCAGTGAAATAGAATAATTATAACCTCTTGGGCTTCAGTTTTTAAAATTTATGAAAAAAGAGACCCTTGTGCTTTTTCCCAAGTTCTTTTTCTCCAGGGCCATAAGAATCCATAGTTACTTACACTCTTTCACTTGATCAGAATATTATTGTACCTCATACTGASTGTGTTTTATAAAAGGATAATATCCTAGTCAGGATATGATTCCCTTTTTCCCTCTCTTCCTGAAAATATAAGAGAGCTTTGAATTTTCCTTGTTTAACTATTTGAAGCAAGTGCAAAAAAAGAAGTGACTCTGAAGATAGGTAATACACTATTATTGGATGAACGGTAGTGTGAACCAATGCAGCAAGGTTTAACTAGATGGCTTCAAAATCTGTCATTTTCAGTGGTGATTGTCAGCTGTCCTCCATTTTTCTTTCACATCATACAACACTTTACATTCATATTCTCCCTTTAGAATATTTTGTAGCAATCTATGGATTTTTACCCTGAACAAACAAAGCACTTTTTTTAAACTTAAGTAATATTAGAACCATTTTTAGAGCAGTTACAGAGATGAAGGTGTTAAAGAAGTATTTGTTAAGAAATGCAACCCTTTATACTGTATTCACAGTTCTGCTAATTGATTCCTTTTTGACTAGAGTGTGAATATGACAGATGTCAACGGACAGACACCTCTCATGCTGTCAGCTTACAAAGTAATTGGGTGAGTGTTACTGGATCCTCTCGGTCTGCTTCTTGGCTCCTATGAGCTTTCTGTAAATATAGTCTCAAGTATTTTGGTCTGTGAGATGCTGAAGATTTTCCACATGGGCATGAAGAGCTGTACTTAGAATACACCATTGAGTACATTTTCTCTTGGTAGCTTTGATGGAAAAGTTTGAAAGTTTACTGAGTTCATATTCCTTAGCATATGCTCATTGATTAATTGACTGATTCTTCCTTTGTACCTGAAGAGATGACAAATTTAAATGTTGTCATATCACAGATCTCTGTGATAAACCCACTTTTCTAGCAGCAGTGAATCTGTGGTGCTCTGCTGTTGCTTGACTGCTCTGAAGACACTGACAGAGCTGGTGCATAGCGAGAGTCTGTTATAGGATGCGGTCAGATGCATATCTGCTTCAGTGAGAGATATGCTTAGTGCTTAATTGTACAGCACTCATGTGGGCTAAGGTTAGACAGTTTTTAAAAAGATTAATCACTAAATAAAACACCAACATGAAAATTTTTCTTATCCCCTGTATTACTATCTAAATTGTGTCATGGATACAGTTAGCTGCCTTTTTTGGGGGGCGGGGGGGAGGTTTCTTTGTTTTTTCGAGACAGGGTTTCTCTGTGTAGCCCTGGCTGTCCT
Organism: Apodemus speciosus; assembly: GCA_002335545.1. Taxonomy (NCBI): domain Eukaryota; kingdom Metazoa; phylum Chordata; class Mammalia; order Rodentia; family Muridae; genus Apodemus; species Apodemus speciosus. The sequence continues at coordinate 75,319 of BDUI01007687.1, forward strand.
GGAACTCACTTTGTAGACCAGGCTGACCTCAAACTCAGAAATCCGCTTGCCTCTGCCTCCCAAGTGCTGGGATTAAAGGCGTGCGCCACCACCGCCCGATTAGCTGCCATTTTTTAAGGGCTGTCTTTCTTGTTTCTTTGTTCTTTCCTGTTAATAACTGAACTAGAACTCTGAAGAGATCCCTTAGTTCTTCAGAGTGCTTGATGGTTAACGATACACTAATCTTAAAATTTCTCTCTTCAATTTCTTCTTGTATCTTCATCCTTACTAACGCCTTGTGATATTGCTACTGTTTTGAGACAGGCCAGAACCAACTGGATTTCTTTTAAAGTTTAATCCCTCTCTCAGTGCTGTTGATAAAACACATCAGAACACTCCACTTCACTGGGCAGTTGCAGCAGGAAATGTCARTGCAGTTGATAAGCTTTTAGAAGCTGGTTCTAGCCTGGACATCCGAAATGCTAAGGTATGACCTGGTATTTTCTTCTTTAGCTCATATTGTCAATTAAAAGATGTGTATTTAAAGTACTGGTAGCTAGCTATTCATTTGGGTTTTAGGTACCACGAGGTAAACATTAACAATAATAACTACTCTTAGAATAAAGGTGTCGAGTCTATGATTCTGGTGAAAAAAAATGTTTTAATACCTGTAATATATTTTAAAATATAAATATWATTTATTATAATTTATTTATTTTATTTTTTTAGGGAGAAACACCTCTTGATATGGCTCTACAAAGTAAAAACCAACTCATTACTCACATGCTAAGAACAGAGGCGAAAATGAGAGCCAACAAAAAGTTTCGGCTTTGGCGATGGCTGCACAAATGTGAGGTATTCTGTGTGATAGGACTTGTTAGCCTTCATCTTTAGGGCAGCAGAGGAGACTGGAGATTAAACTAGTGCTGCTGTGGATCTGCTAATAGCATCTTTCCTATGCATTGCACAGCCCAAAGTAAGAAATAGGGCATTTCACTGGTTGTTCAACGTTAATTCTCAGGTAGATGGTGCTGAACTGTGTTACCTGGTGGATATTTGCTAATTAAGGAATGGATTGARATGCAAAATAAGTTTGATTGTTAGAGGAGCATCTACTTGAGCACAGTTCAGCTAGACGCTTTCAGTTCAGTAGACATTTGCAATGTGAAGTATCAAAACTGGCCTTCTGCTCAATAGAGGCCCCAACAAAGGGAAATGGGGGTGGGGGTGTGGGAGTGGGTCGGGTGGAGGGGCATATACTTGGAGGCCGGTGGGAGGAAGGTTTGAGGGTTTTTCAGGGATGGGGGAAACCAGGAAAGGTTTTAGCATTTGAAATGTAAATGAAGATTATATTCAATTAAGAAAAAAAGAAAAAAAAACCTGGCCTTCTGTCCTGTATGCCTGTGACAGCCTCCTCATCTCCTGAGCTCTTCCTGTCTGTCTGTCATGGTCCTACTTCCCATCAGTATGTCTCTRTTACCTGACCTCATCACTTCACAAATGCCACATTAGTCCAGCCCTATTAGTCTTCATGTAGATTTATTTTCCTACTGAAAAATCACATTTTTTAAAACTTAGTAATTCCTCTCTATAGTGTTCTGAACTTAAAGTGAGCTAAACAGTTGATAAGGAAAAAAGAAAAGAAAAAGAGAAAAAAAAGAAAAATTTGGGAACTTCAGCTTTCTCTCATAAATGGCTAAGAAAACTAAACCATAGTTGTGTGAATACAATTTACATTGATAAAATGCACACTTGGTTGATTAATGGTTTTGTTCTCAAATACCATAGTGTCTTTTCAAGTATTATCAATAGTTATACTTTCAGAATAAYTCTGATTAGCAGTTGCAAGATTTTTACGTAGAAAGCCACTATGAATGCTGTGCTTAATTGTCAGTTGGGGTAAAGTCAGACTCCCCCAACTTCTTCGAGTTCCGTATGCCATGATTCTGTCCTATACCTTCTTTTCTACCTATTAGTTTGCTAAGAAGCATCTGCATCTTGACATCCCCCAGATTTCTCTCTTCAGCATAGACCATCTAGATTGCTAAACTCAATCACCTATTCAACTCATCCAGTCKGTGTCTGATAGACATTGCAGTATTGCAGGCACAACAAGAGTTGCTCAGTAGGCATCTGTAGGTAGCACATAGAACCAGAGCTCCTGTTTTTTTCCTTCCTTCCCACCTTCACTCATCTCACATCCCAGGAGGAGCACTCCAAATGTCTACCCCATATTCACAGTGGTGTGGTTTTGGTTGGTCCTGCCTTTCATTTGTAGATAGAATTTGACCCCCCTCGCCTCCAGTACCATGTTGGTACAGCAGATGAGTCCTTGAAAATGTAAGTCATATTTACCTCAGATTCCCAAATATCTTCCCATTCTTCTGGAGTAAAAGCTAAATCCTGACAGCCACGTGCTGTCTTAGTTAGGGTTTCTATTGCTGTAATAAAATACCATAACTGGGGCTGGAGAGATGGCACAGTGGTTAAGAGCACTGACTGCTCTTCCGAAGGTCCTGAGTTCAAAGCCCAGCAACCACATGGTGGCTCACAACCATCTGTAATGAGATCTGATGCCCTTTTCTGGTGTGTCTAAAGACAGCTACAGTGTACTTACATATAATAAATCTTAAAAAAAAAAAAAAAAAAAACACCATAACCAAAAGCAACTTGAGGTGGGATAAGTTTATTCTYGTAACTTAGACTTTACAGTCCTGCCTCAAAAGAAGTCTGGGCAGGAAATCAGGGTAGGGAAGTGGAGGTAGGAACTGGCGCAAAGGCTGTATGGAAGTGCTGCTTTTTTCCCTTGTCCCCCTTACTTGCTCAGCTTGCTTTCCTGTGACCTATAGGRCCACCTGCCCAGGTTTGGTACCTCCACAGTGGTCTGGGCCCTCCCACATGAATCATCCAGCCTAAAAATGCCCACCTGTCAATCTAGTGAGGGCATTTTTCTCAATTTAGGTTCCCTCTTCCCAAATAACCRAGCTGTGTCAAGTTGACRGAGAACCAGCTAGCACACCTGCTAAGCCCCACATGTTCCGGCTTTTTATGTACTTTAACATTTCTGTGTGTCTTCCCAGCTGGAATTTCAGCTTCATGAAAGAAAGCCTTTTGGTGCACTGTCTCCCGTGTGTAGAACAGCATGTCACACAGGGTGCCCCCAGTAAATACATAGTGTGGTTCACGTAGAAGACTGTTATGCCCAAGATTTACAGTTGTGATGTTCACATTTAATTATTTCTCTGTTCTGAAATTATTTTGTGATTATATTATAGATTCTAAATTTATTTTTACATCAGTAAGTTAGAACTGGAAGSGTTTATCTCCTTCCAGATGCATAAGTAAAAGTGGAACAAAATAAGGCAAAGTGCATTTTTCYTTTTTGCTATTTCAAAAACCCAGCTTGCTTTCTAGAGACTTATACACAAGGCACCGAAATGCTTGAATGTGGAGCCCAGTACCACCACCATGGCCCGTTGGCTCCTGGTTTCATTCCTTTAACATTGTCAAAGTAAGCTGAAGCATTAGCATCCTAAAAAATATTTTAGTCTTTGGCCCCACTGAGTACCAAGACTCCTCCTTTGCTTCCTGCTTCTCTGAGACCTTTCCCAGGTTTTTAGCCTGGCTTTCGGATCGGTCTTTCTTAGTTGTATTAGACTTCGTTCCTAACTTTGACKGTGTTGTCTGGGTTCCTGCTCCTTTTTGCCTTCATAGTCTTGAAGAAGTTCCTCATTTGCTGCTTTTCCACCTATGTGCAGATTTCTCTCAAGACTTGCCGAAAGCTAGGCCCATTGTGCAGATTGCCTCCCGATCTGCCCTGGGTGTCCATAGCCGTTCACAGTTGCACGTGCTCCACACCGTGCTCGGCCTTTCGGAGCTATCGTCTGGCCTTCTTAGCAAGGGGTCAGGCTAGCTAGGGCTCAAGTACAGTTACTATGGCCCTTCGTTTAGTCTGGATTGTATTGATTTTGGTAGTCTCTTTAGTTGCTTTATTCTTGGTGATGTAGAATAYTAACTAAAAGGAAATACTTTTAATTTTTATTACCACTTTCCTTTTTAAGATGCCATTTTTGAGGGAAAAAACAATGCAAAATATCATTAAGCAAAATTTGTAAGATTRTCTCTATTGTATAAATCAATCATTTTTTAAATTTGATAACAATTTGAAAAAAAATGTTAGTTCCATTAAGTTTACTGTACTTACGAAGTAGTTCTTATACTGAACTAATTATTGTCATGAGTGCAATCATAAAATTCTAAAACTCTAATTTCTCAATAGCTTTTCCTGCTGCTGATACTCTCTATGATCACCCTGTGGGCTGTTGGATACATCCTGGACTTCAATTCAGATTCTTGGCTTTTAAAAGGATGTCTTCTGGTAGCAGTGTTTTTCCTGACATCTTTGTTTCCAAGGTGTGTATATTAGTATTTTCAAGACTGGTTATTACATTCCCAGTGTGACTACCTACTTCTCTATCAGCTGGAATCTCAAATTGGTGTTAAGCGTAAATATTACTGAACCATGTGACAGCATTCTCAGGATGGTAGGAAGAAAGGGTTTGGTGGCAGAGCTTTGGACTAAAAGCAAATTCTTCACCCCAGCAGTGTGGTTGAACTGACAATTGGTAGAAAGTAAATAATGTGGGCCACACATTTTTATCAGTCAGTTTGTCAGCGATGGAGAGAGTTCTGTAACCATTTTGTCTTGAAGCATTTACCCATTTTTCACAGTTTTTTCCCTTTTATCTCTAAATTCATTTTACACTAGTTATTTTTCTACTTGACTGTTTTTAGGTAAARCAGCGTGATTATAATGAGGGGAGGTAATAAAACAATACATACATTGTAGTTTTCTTTAAAGCTAACATACAGAGAAATATGCATGATTATACTGATGGATCACATGGTCTGGATCCAGGTTTARCCTTAACACACACCAGTCTGATCTCAGRCAGCCTGCTGTTTCTCTCTGTGCCTCAGTTTCATCTGTGAGGATAATTGCAGTAATTCATAGCTAAAGCATTTAAATRCTTAGGACAGCATCTGGGGCATGATCTGTACTTATTAGAGTCAATCCTGTCATAGCGTAGTCTCTTCCCGGCCCTATTGACAGACGTCAGCTCCTCACATGAGTGTGGGTGTCATCCTCGGTCCCTTGCATCCTTGCTTCTCCCCTTGCCTTTGCTCCCAACATTTATCCTGCCAAGCCTCCTAGCTGGTCTCCTGCCTTCACCCCTCTATGTACCCACATAGCGCTCAGGCAGATCCATTTCTGCATTGTATTCTTGTTAAAGTCTCCTTAAGGCTTCTTGTTATGCTCAGAATTAAAACCACGTTCCCTCCCTGCTGCCTCATCTCCCTTCTCCATTCCCACATTGYACTCCACCTTCTTTCTGCTTCTGGAACACAACCTTGATCCCACCTGAGCCTTGCTGGTGGCCTGGCCTCA